>JANHFM010004583.1:24507-39197 GCA_032468115.1 Grayia smithii
CACCTTTTCAGAAAAAGAAAGGTGCTTTGAAGAATGTTCTTCTCTTGTTTGTTGATTACGGTCTCTCCCATAAAGTGAATTTGGTAGCTCCCAGACAAAGTGCCTTCTCTTGAAGTGCCCTGTCACACCTGCTTGTTGATGTCTGTCTTACTTTTCTTTCAACGTCAATCACCTTTTTTAAAAAGCTCCTGATCTTTTTAAACCAAATTACTGTACACTTTCTTGGATGTTTATGCTACATTTGGCTTTCAATATACTACAATTATATTTTTGCATGTATATTTGGCTTTTCTCACATATGCTACTAAGAAAATATGATTGAGGGATGGATATAAGAAAACAAAATCAACTGAGTTTCAATCAGCTATTTCATTACATGAAGGGTTTTTGGTTTGTTTTTTTTTATTTTTTCAGTACCCTTTCAGCAGAGGACTAAATAAATCAATGGCAACTTGATCTCCTCTGACAGATTAAATTCTCCATCTGGAAATTATGTAACAGAAAGTCCCAGTTGTTTGGGGTTTTGTATAATAATCCATCTTCAATTTATAATAGTAGAATGAAACCTAAAGTGAATCTTCCATAGTTGAGTTAGTTCTTTCAAACAGCAAAACTAAAAAGGAAAAGATTTCAGTGTTTTCTTTTACAAAACGATTTACTTGGCTATCATCTGAGATGGAAACCTGACTAAAATCATTTCCTCAAATGTATTTAATTATCTGGCAACTGAACTATTTAATAAGATGTTTGCTTCTGTTTTACCTTACTTCACACTAAACATATATTAAAGGGATGACTTGATCACCTTCTGATGCTTATTTAAATGAAGGAATGGCTTAGTAGATATATTTCCCATCTACAGTGCAAATACAAGCTGGAGGAAATTTTAAAAAATGATGCTAGACAGAATTTGGTGATGCTGTGAAATATGTTCTGGTGTGACCTTACTGAAAACCTGTTGTTTACGATGATTTATGAAAAACTTCATGACTTTATAGCTCTAGCACTCTGGCAGTTGCCAAGGTAACTTAGCCTTTTCATGAAGAGGTATGAAAAAAGTGTGAAGATGGGTAATGGGCATAGAAGGTGCTTGTTTTAATTCCTCTTTAAGTTCCTGTCTTGTTTTCTGTGCTCATTCCCCACATTGTCGTGATTAATCTAATTCTTTTCAACAGCCTTGTCCCACAGTAACTAATGGATGGATGGCAGAAAGAAGGAAAGAAAGAAAGGGAGGGCTTAAGTGATAAATCTCTGAATGATTTTGCATGGATTTGTAAGAGGCTCTTGCTTTCAATAATTAAGCTAGGGCATTAGGGCTGCCATTATGTTGATCATTTATCTCATTGTCAGTCTTTTCCACTAGCAAAATACGAGTATTAATGGATTCAATGACTACATATTTATGCAGGGAATTTGGAAGATTGAGCCTGGAATCTCTGCCGTTAGAGGCAAGTTTATGCTAGATCTGTAAAGAAAACAGCCCAAGATGTCATATAATATAATAAAACTCAATTTGTCCTGCCAAAAGTATGCACTGCACAGGAAGGAAAAAGAGGTACAAAAATTGAACTTTATTTCATTTTAAATAGTTCTAATATAATATATTAGAATTATTTAATATATTTAACTATTTAAAGGGACACGGTGGCTCAGTGGCTAAGACGCTTGTTGATTGAAATGTCGGCAGTTCAGCGGTTCAAATCCCAAGTGCCACATAAGAGGGTGAGCTCCTGTTACTTGTCCCAGCTTCAGCCAACCTAGCAATTCGAAAGCACATTAAAAATGCAAGTAGAAAAATAGGGACCATCTTTTGTGGGAAGGTAACAGCGTTCTGTGCACCTTTGATGTTTAGCCATGCCACCACATGACAAAAGAGACATCTTCGGACAGCACTGGGTCTTCAGCTTTGAAACGGAGATGAGCACCACCCACTAGAGTTAGGAATGATAGCACATATGTGCGAGGGGAATCTTTACAATAAATATAATATATTAGATATAATAAAGTTAAAGGTTCCCCTCGCACATATGTACTAGTCATTCCCGACTCTAGGGGGCGGTGCTCATCTCCCGTTTCAAAGCCGAAGAGCCAGTGCTGTCAAAAGACGTCTCCGAGGTCATGTGGCTGGCCAAAGGCGCATGGAACACTGTTACCTTCCCGCCAAAGGTGGTCCTTATTTTCTACTTGCATTTTTTACATGCTTTCGAACTGCTAGGTTGGCAGAAGCTGGGACAAGTAACAGGAGCTCACCCCATTACACAGCACTAGGGATTCGAACCACTGAACTGCCGACCTTTCGATTGACAAGCTCAGCGTCTAAGCCACTGAACCATCGCATCCCCATTAGATATAATATATAATTTAATAATAGAATAGTATAGAATAGTTCATTCTATACTTGGCAGTTTCCGGATTTCTTTATTGAATGTCATTTCGATTATTTTTTAAATAAATCTACTTGTCAAAACCACTTCATTCTAAAGTCCTTGCTGACACTCTACTCTAGAAAAGGCAAGGAAAAGTCTGACACTATTCATACAATATACAACTAGTTCTCAACTTACATCCATTTGCCTAGTGACTGTTCATAATTACAACTGAATAGCACTGAAAAAAGTGACTTACAACTGGTTCTGAAAACTGTTGCAGCAGTGTTAATGGTCACATGATCAAAATTTGGATGCTTAGTAGCCAGCATGCATTTACAATACCAGTACTGGTAGCATCCTGGTGTTGTGTGATCATTATTTACAGCTTTTACAACCATTTTCCAGCAGACAAGGTCAATAGAAGAGGGAGCCAGAGTTGCTTATCAACCATGTGGTTTACTTCACAACTGCAGTAACCATGGCAATAAAGATTGTAGAATCAGGCACATTTCCCTTTAACAACCACCTTGCTGAACCATGGAAATACTGGTCTCAATTGTAGTTGTAAATCAAGGACTACCTGTATAGTTCTTGGGGTAGACAAGTAATTCCAGTCCCAGCCACTAATTGCATCTGGATCTACTTAATGAATCTCAGTGTTCTAGATGTCTCATAATTGCCAATTATGCTGCAATATTTGTTGTTGCCTTTTGTTTTTTTCCTGAGAGAGATATTCAGTGTATGCCTTAATTATTAGAGGGGCAGCTTCATTCATTCCATCAATTAGATATTTGTGAAGCTGAAGTTCATGCAACAAATATGGCTATAACGATCCTGTCCAAATTTAATTTAAAAAGGGCATTGGCCTGTTTTACGTTAATATCTCAGTGTTGCTCATCGTGGCCTCTTAATTCCATTCTTGGGATAAATAATAGATTCTGAATATGGGCTTCTTGCTTGTTTTATTGTAATTATGGTTAATTCTGCTTATTTCAGGGAGAGAAAAGAAAGGGCTGAGATCACTTAACGTGCATTGATACAGCATTTGAGGTGAAGCCTGAACAGAGAGGTATAACAGGCCCTTTTGTCTTATAATTGACATCTTTGTGCCTTTATATTAGCCATACCCAATTTAGAAAGTATGTTGTGCTTTTCCTGTCATAACACATGCTACAGCACACATAGTTCTACTCAAATGTAATTATACATATATATATATATAATTATACATGTAATAATGAAATTATGACAGGTCCTATAGTATGTGTCATATGCATAGAAATTAAAAGCAGTTGTTGTAATTGCTTAAGTCAGTATGCCTGGTTCAGATCATAGCCTGTTACTTTTATGGAATGTGATCTGTTTGGCCACATATCCTTTCAATTAGACAAATTACTTTCTTTAAAAGATCTTTTGTGACCAAAGATGCAACTAAAATAATCTCTTTGCGGATTATAGAATTGTTTAAATAATCAGGGCCCTAAACTCCTTTTCCAAATTGTTTCTTTGCAGATTGTTTGCATTAAAAGTTTGTTTTTCTGGCCAACTCGTTCTTAAAGGCATTCTTGGGTTTGTAAATGAGGTTACCATCAGGTCACACAAGAAAGTTTGTTGTTAGGTGGGATTCAGAAAGGAACTAGGAGCATTCCCTCTCCTTCCCTCTTTCCAGAATGTGGTTATATAGGGTTTTGGTTTGATTTTATTTTATTTTGAATTGCACTTTGAGGCAAGGTTGAAGTGAGTTCCAGAGACATCTTGGGAAGAATGAATATATCAACGGATTCAGAAAAATAGGTGCCAAATCCCCCTGGAAGTAAGGAACTAATCACAAATTTTAGACTCCAACCTCATGTGCATACGCTCATACATGTATACACACACACACACAAAACCCCACCTCTCCCTCCCCTGTGTGTGTCTGCCTCTGTGTGTAACACTTCGTTAAAACATGCCATTGAGCTTTCATTATGGCAGACCTGAGAAAAATTGTAGGTTTATTTCACACATAAATTGCAGCTTTCTTTAGAAAATCAAATGGGTAGGGAGCAATTGCCTCAATTGTTTTTTCTATTTCATAGACTAACTCCAGGGAGACACCTATCTTTTTCTCTGGCAGTGTTACATTGACATTTGCCCAGTAGAATATATTCCATGTGTTCCTATTCAAAATAATCTGAAGACTGTATCAATGTAGCTGTAGTTGTCTATACACTGTGCAGTAAATGCACTGAAATAAATGAAAATCAGAATGCATCCACTAAATATATATAATTTCCAAACCACTGCTGCTGGGTATATTTTGGATGTTACACACCATGGAATTTACTCTAGCATTTGTTCTTACGATAAATACCAGTACATCTGCTGCTTATGTATTCTTCAGAAGTTTATGATCCAATTGAAATGCCTTGATAGATGACATGTACACATTAAAAGTGATTATAGGATGTTCAGTCTGTTTAGATATTTAGTCATGTTCCATTAGGTCCAGCTCTCATAATTGGTGACAAATTATGAGAGTTCTTGTACTGAATATCTGAAGGGCATGGCAAAGAACCAAGTCACTGGCATTTCCTTGAAGGCAAAGGAATGATGCATTAGACAAGAAAAGTGTTGCAATCAATGGGATTAAGAGGGAGTTAAGAGAAGGAAATCAAAGAGGAATAGTCTGCAAAACACCATTAACTTTTTTCAATTGCCAGTGGCACTTGTTACACAACAGAATTGAATATATTTTATTGCAGATCTAAAACTTAGAAGAGTTTTACCTTGTAGCATGTGTTGTCCCATCTCTCCCTGTTCATCATTAATCCTGTTGACATAGGGAACAGGGGGCCAAAGAACAGCCTACAGAACTCCCACTTGTAATATTGCAAAACTTGGTTATGTGGCTGTGCAAGCAAACAAAGAAAAAAGCAAAGAAAAAGAGCTTGATTTCCTATACATCACTTATTCTTTATGGTTCAAACTTTTTTCTTTTCTTTTTGCAAACTATGAGGAATTTGAGTCTTGTGTGGGTGGTTGCTATCTACTGCCAAAAGCTCCTTTTAAAGTACAATGGTGTTTTTAACTGACAATCAATGGTTCTGTGCACTTGTTTTGTAAATATGTAATGCTCTATTTTCAAATAAGTGTGACTGTCCTATGTTGTTTAATGGTTATAGGATATGGAGGCAATGAACCTTCATCTTTTTCTTCAAGGAATCTTCTGAGCAAGAAAAGGGTTTGCTTTTTAGCTATGCTAAGCATGCTATAATATATGTGATTTATTTTTGGAGTGCTTCACAATATTTTTTTTCCCTCCATCACTTGTTCTTATGACACTTATGCATACCTACAGAGTACCTACATGTGATAGATGGAGACTCATTTTGATGCAGCACACATCAGGACTTTTACCAAATCAGTGGACCTGGTTTTCATTTACAGTCTGCTTTAAATAAAAAGCCACCCAGAAGGCCACCCCTTATGGTTGTATCATTTTCAGCCTTACAACATTGTAATAAAATCTACATCATGAGTTATCAGTTTTCTGCAACTGTGACTTCTTTCCAACCTCTTATGTCTTCCAATCATATGTGATGGTCCACTGATACAGCAATTATCCTGTGGGAGTGACACTGAATCTAATGGGCCTATATTTACTTACTTTGTTATTCCACCTTGCATGGCACCTAATCCTAGATTTATGGTTAAAAATACACTGTAAAATGAAAATAAGAGTAATAAATAGTAAAGACATGGTCATGCTTGCCAACAGTACTTGTGTCTCTCATTTGGTGCCTCATAAATTTGTAAGAGTTTAGTGTATATTTATTATTAAGATGCAATGACACTTTCTTAATTGTCAGTTGTTTGCTTCATAGTGTTGTTGTCTAAAACTTCAAATTATATCATTTGGAAGTTCTGGCCATGGTGAAACTCACTTATGAGTAGAAGTGTATTCCATTTCTTACTGTGGTGACCAAACTGATTGATTAATCCAGGGCCTTTGCTTTGGAATTACATTTTTAATGTAATTTTTTGAAAGTGCAATTTAGGAGTCTCAGTTTTGGTACATGGCAAAGACAGTCTGAGGTGTTTTCAGCAGCAAATGAATTAACTAATTCTCCTTCCTCCCGGTTGCATCAGAATAAGTCTTTTTTTTTTTTATTCTGTCTGTCTTTCACAAAGTTTGCTTGAACTATTCACAGTTTTGTGTTTCTTACTGTGATTTATTTACTGTACATTTTTATTTGTGTATTTGCATAAACAATGGATCTTTAAAGTTATTTAAAGTTAGCTACCCTCAACTGATACAGATTGTTTGGAATGTGGGTTTTTATTTTTTAGCATAATGCCAGTAGAACATATTGATAATGATGATTTTAATCAGTGTTGAAGATGGATACAAGAAAGGATTCAATGCCTGAAACTAAGTGAACAATATTTAGAAAAGCTAATAGCATTTCTACTGTATATGAGATAAATGAAGGTTTCATAGGAAATAATCATTAAGGATGCCCAGTTCTACATACTAGGTTTTGGGCAAAAAATTAGTATCTCATTCAACCTGAAGGCCAACTCCTCCTTGCTGGTTGTATGATTTAAATGATGTTTCTAAGTAACAAACAATCTTCTGTCTCCTAACTAAACAATTAATTTGCTTTTACCTTCACTAATTGACATGACCTAATTAACCTTATTGGGTTTCTGGGTTATTCATTACCTTTAATTGTCCTACTTTCTGCATAGTGTATTAACACTATATTTTTATAGCACTTCCTTAATTTTTGTATATATCAAGCTAAAATTATTTTGGAAATTAAGCTGAAAACTGTACAGATTTTTTTTCAATATATATATCTGAATGTGTAACAAGAGCAAGTACACCTGAAAGTAATTATTTCCATGAATATGGCTGTATAACTTGCATATGTACCACATTTTTATTTGTTTGTAACTACAATTGTCCCTGAAGTTTTGTCAAAGTCATAAGAAGGTATTTTTTAATTCAATATGCCTGATAACAAGGAAGATAAGAATAATGTAATTTAGCTTTTAAAGATCATGGCATTTCATAGATAGAAACAGTAATTGTAGTTCCACAAAATGCAAAACAGTAGATATACATTTCTATAATAGTAATAATTCTTCTCACCACTTGTTTTGTTCAAGAGTTTATCTAGATAATAAAAAGAATGACAGTCTTGCTTTCATATACACTATGGCATCACATTCTTAACATAGCATGGAGTTTTTTAATGGTTGAATGTTGTCTATATTGTCCTATTTGCTTTAATAAAAGTATTTCACTGTTTGACATTGTTCGTAATGAAATGAGATATAGCCAGATTTCTGTGACCCTGATGCACAGAAAACAAATTAATTTGCATCCACAAATGAACACTTTTGTAGGAACCAACTTTCACTTCTTCATATTGTCCAGTTATCACCTCCCTCCTTTCTTGAAATGTTATATTGCTTTAAAAAAAATTGAACAGTTTTTTTAAAAAATATCCCATGGGATATTTCAGAATTAATTTATGTCAAGAGTATTTTCATATGTACATTAATTTCTGTGCCCCATGTGAGTCAGTTTCCAAGGACTATTCCCATTTTGACCTTAGTAGGGTGATTGGTGCCAACACATCAAATCATACAGAGTTCAAAGCTATGGCATGGAATATCTGTGGGAAGCAAATTGGTGGTTTTTTTTCACTTGCTATTCCATAAAACTTTAGCTGCCTGAACAAAACTTTTAAGTTTGCAAAAGCAATTATCTTTATACTTTGGGAACCAAAGAATATAACTTTGAAATGGTCCTGTGCCAGACTAAATTATTTCAAACACACTTTATTCTCCAAATAATATGGTACTTCATTTATGTAAGGATCTTATTAGTTGTAACCTGTTTAATGTACAGTATGTTTCAAATAGTGACCAGTTTTATATTTGTGATCTATAACTTTTTTTAAAAAAACAGCATACATATAATCTGTTGAAATCACTAAACCCATTAGCACCTTTGAATTTTATTTTACAATCCTTTGTTTATTTGAAATATCTAAGAATCTTAATTTAGGGCTGCAACTCTGGAAGGAAAAAATGACTTACTCATAAGTGATTAATTAATGAATTAATCATTTACATCAATTTACTGAGGGATAGAGGGATTTAAAACAACCTATCAATTTCTCGTCTTTAATGAAGCCTGCATTTCACATTAGATGTCATCTGACAAGAGTTGTCTTCTTCTAAGACAGCACATGCTATCCAGATCTTAATTTTTCAATAAACTGTTGTAGCCTTAGTGTCATTTATCTATGTCAGCCATGTAGTTTAGGATTCAACATATTATAAGCATGTGTCATTAAAGTACTTCAAATGCCTTTCCCATAAATATTTTTGTCTCCAATTTGCTTTTACAGTCCTCCACAAGCAGCCCAGAGAAGTGTGCCTTTGTTTGCTTGAGCTTGGAAGGATTGCAGCCAGGTAGGCAAACTTACTTAAAGAATGAGCAAGAATGTCACCCTTGGCAGCAGGAGAAATGGAGAGAATTAGTGGTTCAGTGCACTGTCAAACTAACATTTATACTAGTCTGGGTCAAGGCAAAGGTCCAACTATTAGTACATGTAGAGCATATTGGGGGCAGTTGTTCAAACAAAACAGTCAAGGTATGTGTTTTTAAAAAAGTGATAGAGCTTGTATGTCATTTCAAAAAGCTGGGAAAAAATTCAACCTGAAAACAAATCTGTAATAGAGGACTGATTCCTCCATAGAGTATTTGATGTATTCAAGTGAGAGTGTTTGCTTCAATAACTGGGATCTTTTTGCTTTGGGTCCTTATTGTAAACAGTAATATGGTAATCTCTCTTTGCATCATCATCTTCACCATCCTCTTCCTCATATGAACTGTGTTTTTTTCAGTCTTCTCCAGCACAAATAAAACCAAGTTGAAACGACTTTTGACTTCTTTTGTGTTGAGGTTGTTAACCCATTAATGACAGGAGGTAAAAAAGAAATTTTGTTACAGTGCTAACATCAAAAAGCTAGGAAAAGGGAGCAGAAATGATGGAGATGCAAAATAAATTGTAAATAAACCCAACTTGATTTTTTAATGTTTCCAAAGTTTGAAAGAACACAGAGCAAACTTTCAAACGTTGGGCCGTGGATGATAACGCTGTTCCAGACTGGATAGGGAAGTAATAAGAGTTCACACCATTATCTCGACAAATGCCCAACCTTTGATGTAAGAGTTTTGCAGGCACGCCAGCTGCCATGGTGGCCTGAAGTCTTGTACATGCCATGTATATGCTGAAGGGGAAAGGGGGCCACCCCCGTTGCCTTTAGTACTTCAAGAGAAAATATATGACAGAAACAACAGCAGATAATATTAGCCAACAATAGAAATACAAACAGACCAAAAGATAATGCTGTGAGGAAGGCAAAAGGTATGCCTGCCAAAATAAATAATGAATGACCGTCTACCCACCCAGGACTAATCTCAGTTTAAATGTATCAGGTTCAGTAAAATGTAGATATGGTAAGATGGCTAGTTGTATTAAAATAATTTCTTTTTACATTTAAAAACTGCTTTATTAAAGCTGCCATGCCTGACTGAGAAAATCAGGTGTGGGCAAAAATTGGGTTTCTGTTTCTGGCCATCGTCTCCATGAGAAAATAAATGTGTACCCTACCTTTTTCACTAAAGATATTTTAGGCAATTAAGGTTTTTCATATAGAGAACATGGAGTTCCAAACAGAATGGAGGTGTCTTATGGAATGGAATACTTCTATCATTTTGCACTTACAAGGAACTCAAAAGGGAAGAAAAAGAATTCATAGATGTCTCTTAGATCCCTAGAGGATCATACAATAAAGAATATTAATTCTCAGAAGAAGGATATGACATGGGAAACTCCTTCCTATTACATACTTTCCTTCCAGGTCCATTAGGCTTGCAAGATCTAGAATTTATAGTTAATTGCTATTGATTCCTGGTGATGTATGGAGACACATATCATGTGTCTTGACCTTTATCTGATGACAATCTAGAGCTCTTCCAGAGAAATATCTGTCATCCTGCCTATCAATTTTATTCTATATTGTCCCATCTTGGCAAACATAATAATTGGTTGTAATCCATCATCCATTTGCATTATGTGATCAAAATATGTGAGCTCCTACTTACTTCAATCAGGCAGTAAGTGTTACCATAATTCCTTTGAGGACTGATTGATTGGTTCTTAAAAATCCATAATATTGTCTCCAAATCTATAATTTGAAGGAGTTTGTCTACATTCTCCCATTGTGAATACTTTTCCCCAGCCTTATATTACCATTGAGAAATCTGTATCTTTAATTATTCTGATCTTTGCTATCACTGAAAGTTAATTTGTGTCTCTCTTGGGGAGATCCATAGGCTCGCTCTTCTCCATTTGACCTTTCCATTAAAGATAATTTTATAGAGGAGTTTATACTTTGCTGGAGTTACTTTTAAGTTAATACAGTTTCTAATCCAACCATATTTTTAAAAAAGTAATAAATTACAAGAAAAGAAGAATTGATTGAGCAGAGTTGAATAATCAAATTTTCATATCAATTTAATCTTCATTTAGTGTGTATCAAGATATAAGCATATGTAGATGTAGATGTAGTACCATTTAATACAAAGAACTGGAACAAAATAAGGATAACAGCTAGGCTGGGGAAAAGCACTCTTAAGCCATGAAATAGGATACATTGTATTATAAGATGTTGAAGTGGAAGAGAAAATGGATTTGAATTCACTTGCAGAGCACAGGAGCTATATCTGATGACTAAGTGTATAGTCAGGGTCCAATGGGAACAGCATAATTTATGGCTCTCAGCATGTGTGTCTGTACTAGATGCATTATTAAAAATCTGGGGTCTGGAATTAGAAAAAGAAAAGCCAATGAGGTAAATTTAACTTGGATCTGCACGGCATAACAAACAGCACTGACATTTTTGTATTAGAGATATCTGAATTCTCTACAAATTAGAAGAAAAAAAACCCATTTCCACTGTCTTTTCCAATATGTCACTATCTTCTTTCCTGTGCCTGCATAATGGCTAGTAGTTTTGAGCCTCAATATTTCTGGAAAATCTGAACAGGGGAAATCTTCTTAAGGCTATGAATTGCTCCTTAATCCCAGAAAGAATGGGAGCATGCCCAATAAATAGCTTTGTATAATGAAACAAGACCAGTTATGCAATAAATGCTGCAACGTAAGTAAGTTGTGCCTTTTGGCCAAGGGTACTTCCAGATGATCACCCATTAAAACCACAGATCCTTATTATTTCGATTTCCTTGAATGGTTCAGATTGTTCTGACCATTTCAAATCATTTGGAAATTGGAACAATCTGTAGTGACATTGGTTGGTGCAAAACAGCTTTTCTCTATTGACCAGGTAGTCAAGCTGGTATTCCCTTGACTTTATATCATGATCACATGCAACTGGAGATGTCATTGTGTGGGGACCTACGGAAAAGGCTCATCTCTAGTGATGGTATTGTCTGGAAGAGCCGTCTATGAAGAAGAACAATTCAGAAGCTCTATGTCAGTAAATTCAGGGCTGTATAAATAAATTATGGCTCTGTGGCTGAAGTCCTAAATTAAATGGTAATATTGATATATCATTTAAGATTGTGTTAATACCGATACAGTAGTTGCTTTTCATCAGGCCTACCCTCAGAACTAATACAGGCCTCGGGACTTATTTTAAGCAAGAATTTCTAAGGTGATTTTTAGAAGTTTGGTTTTTTTCACAATTTTCAGCAACTGATGTCAATGTGATGTAACTGATTTATAAATCCAGGGTTCAATCTCTTCTTTTAAAAGGTTTGGTGTAGAGCCTTCTGGATTGATAAAGCTGGAGAAAGAGATTGAACAAGAAGAGACACTTTCGACTCCTCTTCCTTCTCCTTCCCCTTCCCCGACAAAGTCACCTGGCAAAAAGAGCACAGGAAAACTCCTGGATGATGCAGTAAGTTTGTTTGCTTATACCTCTTAGAGCCTTATTTATTCAACTTCAGTCTCCTCGAATCTAAAACATTTGATGGTACTATTTGGGAATTCTGAAAGCTGCAGCTATACACATCTGAGGCTTATGCATCTGATTCATACATATTTTTTTTTCAAATTTGAATAGCACACACACACACACACACACACACACACACAAAAACAGTAATTCACAGTAGTAAACTAAATAAACACATGTAGGAACTTAGTGGAAATTTAGTTCAAGTGAGGAACTGATTAAAAACATATTGATAACAGTAAGGCACAGTGAAGTTTTTATAATACTGAACCATTTGTTACTAACCCCATACTGATGGAACAGAACAGAACAGAATGGAATGGAATGGAAGCATTGCTCAACTCCAAATAACCTCAGTGATGTACAGTGAAAGCAAATAAAATACAAAATACAATGCAATAAAATTATAAAAGAAAGGGAATAAGGAATAAGAGGAAGAATACAGACATATTTTCTCACAGGATGTTAATGGTTGTTTTCTACCAAGGATCGTAACAGTAAGATTCAGGGACTCGGTCATTCAAGGTATATATACAGTGTCACTTTTCAAATATCCTGAAATATAGATATTGGAGATGAAAGACATAGTAATAGGATTCTAGTCACGATATTCATCCCAGAACCTCTTCAAAAGAGAGCAAGGTGTCTGCTGTATCATAGTTTGGAAACATGCAAATGTGAGTAGATAAATAGGTACCATTTTGGTGGGTAGGTAATGGTGTTTGGTGTGCCTCAGTATATAGTCATGCTGGCCACATTGCCATGGAAATGTCTTCAGACAACACTGGGTCTCTCAGCTAAGAAACAGAGATAAGCACCATCCCCTGGAGTTAAACACATTTTTAAAGATGTTGTTCATTATTTAATATTATTATCTTATTGACACTGAATCAGACCTTCACTGGACTAGCTAACCCAATATTCTGTTGCTGTCTATGTCAGTTTACATGGTATTTTACAGAGAATGAAAGCAGGTGGTTCTGTGGAAGACTTAAAGAGAAGCAGCAGAAAAAAGAAATGGAGTTAACTTCGATAACAAGAACTATAAAGCAGTTTGCTCAGCTAGTGGCATTCAAATGTGATAGACTTCATTGCTTATATTGGCTGGAGACATGAAGGCTTCCAATATGAGCCCAGTATAACTAGTTAGCATCTCAAGAAATGTGCTTCAATGTTCTTTTAAGAAGGCATTGAATGTGATTTTAAAGGATATGATGTCTAATAGGTGTTCAGGGATCATCTTAGAACATTTAAATAATAAGGAATAGTTTTTTTGGGATCTGAAGAGCTTTGAAAAATGGAAGATGGAATTGGAGAAGTATAGGCAATTTATGTGGAGAGAGAAAGAGAGCTGAGGTCATGCAGAGTTTTGAATAGAATGACTAAGAGCTTATGATAGGTCCATATTTTGAATCTACCTGGCAGTGGTTTCAGGGTTTTAAGGTTTCCTCTTTTTCTTTTTCACCTCTCTAAAACAGCCTTGAAATCTAGGACTTCATGCAGCTAATCTGGGTATTTATCCTAATAGAATAATACTTGCTGTTCAGTTCACAGGTCAGTCTTCTCTTACATAAGCAGAACACAATAGACCATGTTCTAGAGAACGAAGAGTTAAATGGGAAAGTAAGAATGACACTTTTAAAAGAACCCGTTTCTATGGCAACTCCTCCTATATCGCAGGGTAGAAGTGTAGCTACCCGCCTGGGAATTACAAAGCACTCCTTAAAAGCCCCTGTGCCACGTAAGAGCTATAATGAACAGATGGAATTTGGTGTATAATTTGTTGAAATGCAAACTTTCTTAGGGTCAGCACTTTCCCCCCTTCCTGTGTCTTTAACTTTTCAAACTCTCTCACTATGGCTGTCAGAGAAAAGTAGAGGCAAAGTTAGTGCGTAATAACGAGAAGCCATTATTCTCGCAGGAGAGGAAAAAGGAAAGAGGAGAAAAATAGGAAACATAAGGAACAACTTACTGCCCGCTAAGAAGTAAATCCCATCATTCCTGCTAGCATGGTCGTGCTGCCTCCAGGAGATGAAAATGAAACACATTCTATCTGAAGAGTAACAGGTAGAAAGGTGGAGTTAATATAAGAGATGATTCTTATGATCTCCATCATTCATAAAATAGAAACAGAAGAAAACAGAAATAAAGCTACCTAGACATGTCTCTGGTATGCAGAACTCCCTATTCCACTTAAGTACCCTGTTTCCCCGAAAATAAGACATCCCCTGATAATAAGCCCAATCGGGCTTTTGAGCGCATGCGCTAAAATAA
>JANHFM010004584.1:0-16028 GCA_032468115.1 Grayia smithii
ATAAATATGAAAGGAGCCAAGATATGCTCCTGACGTTTTTCTTAACTTTTATCTTTTTGCTTTTACTTTTGTGTTCTCATTTCCTATCTTGACTTTGTAATCTATCTCCTTTTGTAAGTGTCTATACCTTTTTAACTGTAAATACCAATAAAGAATTATTTAAAAAAAAAAAAAAAAGAAGGACCAAGGAGATTCATGGTCAAGTCTTTCCGGTCACAAATCTTACTGGCCAACCTATCTCAAAAATGTAATAATAACTACAATAATCTACCGATGCTAGGTCTTTTAAAAGAACTTAATAGTTGGGAAAAAGTGATCTGAATTCAGTCTAAACATCTGACTATATGATGAACCATAATACTAATATGTGCCTGGATCTGCATTACACTTTGCTAATACAATACAACATCCTAAGTTCTTGGGAAGAACTCAAAGTGAATGAAAGCCAACACCATTGATTTAATTTCTTAAGGCTACCTAATTCCAGAAAGACACTGGGTAACTTATAACACATCTACTAGAGTAAATTGAAAAAAAGACCTTAACTAAGAAGGTTTGCAGAACTGAAGCAGCGTTCTCCAATTATTATAAACAATAACTACAATAATGAAACCAATAATAAAAATCAATAATAATAATAATAATAACTAGTAACCTATACTAATAGCTTATATGTATATACATGTATAATTGGAATTAATATTATAGTACAGTGTTTTTATAATGATATTGTCTTAGCAAATTTTATTTGTTATTTGCATTTAAATTGAATGTTGTCTTCAATGATTTCCATTTGTGCTAAGCAGGAAAGTAAACCTAAAGACTGATGTTAGATTTATCTTCTTAATGGCTGGAGGAAGTTGATTTTAGATGATGTGAGAATGTTAAAACTAATTGTAAACAAATTAGCAATAGCTGTATGAGAAAGTTTGACAATGAAGGTATCAAAGTGGTGGATAGCTTCTGCCTTTTAGGACCAACCATCAACAATAAAAGAGCTACCAGATGAGAAATCCATTGCTGACTAGCACTTGGTACAGCAACCAGGAAGGCCTTGGAAAAGATATTCAAATGTTGTGATGTATCTATACCTATAAAGTTCAGAATTATGCAAGGCATAGTATCTGTTTTGATACTTTTTGGAAGTGAAAACTGGACTTTAAGGAAGCAGCATGGGATTGATAACTTTGAAGATTCCAGAGAATACCTTGGCCAGCCAAGAAATAAACTGATGGATCATCTATCAAATCAACCCAGAGTTTTCACTCAAGGTAAAAATGAACAGTCTCAAATTATTTTGAAAATCCAGTCTCTTGAAAAGGTTCTAATGCTAGGAAAGGTGGAAGGAAAGAGAGGACAGAATGATGAGCACAAGGTGGATGGACTCAGTTACAATGGCAATGGGTACACCATAGGGAAATGTGGAAGAACAGTTGAGGGATAGAACATCATGGAATTTTTTTTCTTCCTATATGGTCAAGTTTAAACTGGCCCCTCAAGATTGATTCAGATGACCTCATTTTTCCCACAGCTGCAGCTGGGGGGAATGATTTAAGATAGGGACATTGATTCCATATCAAGGTCTTCTAAGGGTAAAATCAACTAAGTTATATCTGTCAGGTTTAAAACATCAGCAGCATCCAGAGCTTGCGGACCTACATCTCCCAGCTTCTTTCATCATTGACCATGATGGCTGAAGCTGTGTGAATATGTTACTCCAATAACAAAAACACTTCAGGTTCCCAATTACTAGTATAGTGCCTTCATTTAATTAAATAGACTTGCACAACTCTGAGTGAACCCAACAGAAATTAATATATGTTACATGCATTGATTTATTGAAGTTGCTCATTGCATTGAATCACATGGCAATTTGGTGTTATTGAATTTGTTTAGCAACTTTCCCTGCCTGACACAGCATTAAGACAAATAATAGTTTGACTTAAAATTTGAATTGACTTAGAACTATTATGATTTAACCAATCTACAGTACAGGACTATTGAAGTTTTAAATAGGTTCAATTTGAGATTATACCCAGTCTATCAAAAATGTGAAAATTAACCAATGTATAGCAGTAATGAGTGCTAATTAACTTTATACCTTTAGATCATTTGCTGAGTGTTTTATGGGAATGATTAAAAAAAATTGTACTTCACAGTGAAGTTTTTTAACCCTTACCTTTGCTCCCAACCAATCACATCCCCTCCCCTGGGAAATTAGCAGAATTGACAAGTACGCAAAACAAGATGGATGATTAATCTGTTTAGTTCTCATACTGACATTTACACAGTTAATTGCATGGTATTGATGCTCTGTAAATGGTCCTGAATATTAATGGCAGATTTGGTTAAACCTGAAAGCTGTTTGTTTAGGGGATTCACTGGAGAAATAGAATGCTTCATCAACTTTAGATTTCCATCACAGATTTTATGACATATCATGGAACATAAGTGTTTTTTATGGCTTGTAAAAATGGCTTCAATATTTTACATTCTATGCTTCAAGGAATCCTGATTGGCAGTTGATTAGCTTTTTGCTCAAGTCATTATCTTTTTGAGTGAAATTAGTTGACTAGAAAATTGCATTGTAATTCACTAGTGAAAACCAACATTTCAAAAGCCCGCTTATGATTGTGGAGCCTTTATCTTTCCAAATACAACTTAAATTATTTTTGAACATGTTCAAATAAAAAGCTACTGTATGCTGTGATATGTGGTAAATGCTCAATTATGACATTCCTTATACCAAATCATTCTCCTGGGAAGAATCCAAGAAGAGCTGCTCACCTCTTTCAAAAAAATAAATAAGACTTTAACAAAGAGAAGCAAGATAGGGAACACCATAGATCAAAGACAATTAAGTTAATAATTCTTCCTTTCTCAGGTAAATTAAAAATATTTAATAATATGGTTCTGCCTTGGAGCAATTATTTGAAGCACACTTGTTTTGGAAATCACGTGTGCAATGAACAAAACTTCTACCCTATCAACAGTATTTTAGTAATTTTGAAATGAACAGCATAGGTAACTTAAACCATCTTTCCTAATATATTGCTTTCCAAATGTTACAGATTACTGCTTGCAGAATTTCCCAATCTCTAAGACTTTATTAGTTAAGATTCCCAACCTCTGTAGTTAAGGCGTTTTGCTTTTAATGTTTTTAATGTGCTGAGTTTTATAGTTTTATTATGGTTTTGATGTTGTTTTTTTGTTTGCGAGCCCATATAGTTGGCTATAAGATGCGTGGCGATATAAATGTTTAGAAAGAAAGAAAGAAAGAAAGAAAGAAAGAAAGAAAGAAAGAAAGAAAGAAAGAAAGAAAGAAAGAAAGAAAGAAATAGATTGAGAACAATGAATATTCTTATATATGTGAAACGGATTTTGCAAATGACTTCCTCAGTTATAAATAGATCAAAAACATCTTAAGCATTTTATAATCAATATACATCCTTGAGGCAATATATATACACACATACTGTACACTATGTGTATATATACATATATTGCCTTGAGGCAATACACACACACACACACACACACACACGGTGAGTTACGGATGCTCACGTGACACCACTATTATTGGAGTTGCACTGGTCACTAGTTAGCTTTCTGTGTGATTCTAGGTGTTGGTTGTCTGACCACCTTCTCTGAATTAATCCTATCCATTCAGTAAGGGCCAAAAGCTAAAATTTGATGGGGTTCCCACCTCCAAAATCTCTCATCTTTAGGGTCTCTGAGCTTGAACATTTTGAGTAATAATCCTCCTCCTGTGGAACAGCTTAGCCCTAGCTACCACCTTTACTTACTATATTTTTTAAAAGTTGTGAATACATGGCTCTTTAGAAAGACATTTGAACATAGGAAGTTTACACTACCCTGGATAGTGTCACATCAAAATGGTTGTGTCAGCATTCCAGAAAACCCCCAAATCCAATTAAAAACTCAGAAGCAAGCATTTTCTCGGAGTTCCTTTTATTTGAGTAGATATATTGGCACATCTGGGAAAACCCGAATCTGACTGTTTTGATTTACTGAGTTTCCCTCAGTAAATCAAAACCCCCAAAACCATCCCCTCACTCATCAGTCAATCACATGTTCCAATCACCATCCCTGCCATCTTGAGATAGCACTCCAACCACTCCTTCTCCAGATGCAGGATTATCTTGACCTTGACCAAAAGGAAGAATGCTATTTTGTTTAAATACAATCCCTCTACTAAATCCCCCCTCCTACTTTCCCACATATGAGAAGGAGGCAGTGTGGAAGCTTCCGGCCTAATATGGCTTCCAATATGGCAGCTTGGTTATAATTGAGTTAACTGACCTTTTGTTTTTAGTCTTCCAATATTAATAGGCTACTCAGAGTCTCCACAAATGGAGTGGCATATAAGTGTAATAATAAATAATCAATTTCAGAAGCTATGTTCTGCATGCTTTTTCTACATTGCTTAACATTGTCATAGTAACTGAGAATGTAAAACAGTCAAATTAAGGATGATGATATAAAATACATCTTCAGTTCATTGACCATTGTAATAGTTATGCAGCGGTTATTTTGTTTGCAGCATTTTGATGTGTTTACTGCATATTAAATACATCCCATTGAATTTGCATAGTTAAAATCTGATATAAGTAGAGAAAACTGCAGTTGTAATTACTTGGATATTTTGTTGTATAATTTGATCAATGCATTGGTATACTTATGAGTTCTAAGGTTTGTCATGCATGCTTGTTCCAGGACTGACTTTTGCAATATATTCCATAGTTTAACATTAGATTCTAGCTTGATATTTTGAGAAGAAATATGTGGATGTGCATGAATCTAAAGTTAATTGTTGCCTTTGTATCATTAATGTATAATATATAACAACAAGAATACATAACTAGTCACATAATAACAAGTTTCCTATTTCAGTTACTTTCACATTAATTTTATTTCTTGCTGACTGTTTAAACCTGTCCATCCTGTTTCTTTCCCCCATTTTTCTTTGTCTTTAAGAGTTGTTTACCTAGAGTGTGACACAATTTCGATTATGGTTCTCTTGATTCAGTATTGGATTCATCATTTGAACGATGCTGATGCTGTCTTCTGGAGTGAGGGGGAATTGAGGATTTTGAAAGTGTGGCTAGAAGGATGGGCCTGAGAGAAACTTAAAGTTATAGCCCTAAGAAAACCTCCATCTGTTGGTGACAGAGTTATGTTCTTACATTTTGCAAGCAAATGCAAGAGTTGACAACCTATAGATACTTTATTATATCAAAGAACCTATTTATAACACATTTGAAATTAATTTGTGAAAGTTAATTTGATTTCTTGTTTAAATGCTAAAAAATGTACCATTCTAGATCTTCCTCACATTTTACCTAGTTACATTGCCTCAGATACATAAAATAAGAGAAGAGAAAAACAAACGGATTTTCAAACCAGAAAAGGGGTTAATACCGGTTGTAAGGCCACTAAATTCTTTAGATATCCCTAAATTTATGGGGTTATAGTTTAATTTTGAAGAAAAAAAACTGGGAAAAGCCACTCACAAATCAGAACGTATGGCATTGGTAGTATATAAATTAAACAAAAAATTGAATATGTTATAGAGTAGAAATAGCAAAGAACAATCCATACCACAGAACATTTGGCATAATATATAAGAAAATCTACTAAAATGCACATATGTTTTTACTTTAGTTTTGCACTGTAGATACACACAAAATATTTCATCCCTCTGTAAAATGTTCCATGTTTTAGAGTGAGAAAAGGCTGATACTTTGACATGCAAGCACAATTAGCTGCTGTGTGTGTACACACACTTCCTTCAGTAAAGCATTGGTATTAATTAAAAAGAAAAAGTTGTCTTAGGTTACACAAAGTAAATGTCACACTTGGGACCTAAATGTCTCTTGGCTGGGTTGATCAATTCTAACAAGTAAAGCTTTTAATGGCAGTCAAGAAGTGATCTTTCAATATAGATAAGACTAGGAAATAATTCTCTCTCTTCTCACTGACAGCATATCTTCCCTTGAGAAGCAACAAGGTTGCTTCTGATTTTCCTTTACCTGCTTGAATGATCAGATATGGAGGCAGCAGAGTCCAGCAGAAAAGGGGGAAAGAATATTCTGTATTTTTGCCATGTGGGCATCTAAGATAGTTCTGTCTTACCTGAGTCATCACTGGATCTTTTCTTTTTCCTCCTCAGAAATTATATCATTTCTGAAACATTTTTAATTAATATTTATTTTATTTATGTATTTAAAATATTTATATAGCCATCCATCTTGTATCAAACTCGAGGCAGCTCACAACCCAAAATTTAAAAAAACCTATCTTTTTACAATAAAAATATTAAAATGAAAAAGTCACACTATTTGTACTGTTGATGTGGACTGATGATACTGGCAAAATTATTTTTTTGAGGAAAGATTGAAAAGAAAACTATAGAGTGAAAGAAATACTATAGAAAACATCAGTGTAAGTGGTGCTACATGACACATCAACATGTGTTCTATCCTTGATGGGAAATTCTGCCAAGCACAGAATGAATGTGGTCTGAATGTCTTTAATTATAGTTGAGTTCAAAAGAGGGTAGTCAAGAAAGAGTCCAAACAGTTGAATCAAATTAAATGCTGTTTATATAATCCTAAAGATAAAGTCAAGCTATCATGACTTGGTAACATGAGCCTTCCTCAGATAAGCGAGACTCAAGAGAAGTTTTGCCAGTGCCAGTGGGAAACCCAAAACTCTGAAGCTGCATCAGAAAGAATAATCCAACCTGCCTATCCAGACTTTGACTTCTTCACTCAACTTGCTAACCTGAGAATAGTAGACAGAACTGCAAAGGAATGTTAGATAGATCATGAACTAGCATGAAAAAAATCAAAACAGAACAGGACCAGATGACTCAGGAAGAATCAGAAGCTAAAGCTATAATTTTAGAAAATAGTGTATCTGGAACAATGCTAGTTTGAATACCTCAATATAGTTATGTTGAAACGTTTCCTTCTTTTTGGACTGCTTCTTGAAATTCTAACTAGTTTACATTTTGGATTATGTCGCCATTGCTTGCCCTTGCATCCCGACTATTTGATAAGAAAGCCATGTCACATATAAACTTGAATTGGATTTATAAGACAAACTTGATGTTTTGATTGCTGTTAAAGACAGATAAACACTATTTCATGTGATGCACAAATACAAGGTAACAAATTACAGGGAGTTAGAATTTCCCAGGTGAATTATAAGCCTGGTTTAATGGACTGGCAACCACCAACAAATTGAATGCCAATCCAGGCAAGATAATAGATCTGTTGATGGATGTTTTATTTGTTGAGTGATGGTATTTGTCCTGTTTTGGAAAATGGCTTTTGTTTGGGTTTGGAAGCTAAGTAAGGCGAGGCCCAAATAGTGTTTTGATGGGAGACCACCAAAGAACACTTGAGCTAAAATCTACAGTGGGAAGTCAAAAACATCTTGAAGCAAAATGATAGCAAGTCATTTCTAAAGTTTGCTACAAAAACTGCAAGGTTGCACAAAGCCCCTAGAAGTCAAATTTAATTCAAGAGTATGTTTATGTGAATGAAGGCAAATATACATGTCCCAGGATAATGTTGCAGGATCTAATCAGAGTCAGTCACCACGACCAAAGGTTTATTCGTCCAAACTTTTGGGCTCATGCTGGAGCCTATCCTTAGGGATCTTCTCACGGAACTTGTGTTCTGGAGAGAGAGAAGTTCCATGACATTCTGGAGAGAGTGAAGTTCCCTGAGGACGGGCTCCAGCATGAGCCCAAAAGTTTGGAAGAATAAGCCTTTGGTCCTGGTGATGGGCTCAGATTGGATTCTGCAGAGTGTTTATGGTTACTTTCATCCCTAAAGAATGAAATTTATAGCATGCCACTAAAAGCGTGATTGGTGCACTTATGTCAGTGCATCCCTTCTATTTAGATTATAAAAATCCCTGCCCTGATAATCTCTTGCCTAGTTTATTGTAATGTCCTGTGTATTAGGCTCCTTTTGTAGATTGTTAGGAAACTTCAGTTAATATAGAGTATGACTTCAGAAGTATTGATAGAACTGAGTATTGGAATCATATCGTATCCATTTAATTACTTGTTTACAGACTCAACTGAAGATGCCGTTTTGACCTGAAAAACCCATCATGCCTTGGAACCTCAGTAGAAATGACTCTTCCCATAGATTTATATGTGGACCCTTAATTAATCCTCCAGGGCAGCATTCCTAATACTTTCCCATTGTAGGTATAGTGAATGGTGGCCCTGAGCTCTAGCAATTATTTGCTTTACTATATGATATGGGTATACAGATAACAGAATTTAATATTTTATTTTTAGCCTCTGGAAAATTCTATTGCTCATAAAGTGTGAACATTAAATTCAGTACAATAAAACCAATCAGTTGTGATCTGAGATAAATTGTTAAGCTTGTGCCCTTCTCACTGGGTTGCCCTTAGTTCTCTCTCTCATGCTATTTAACATTTAAATAAAATTGTTTGAAGACATTATCTTTTGGTAGAGGATGGGGTATTATCAAGTATGCTGATGTTGTCCTTTTGCACATCTCCAATATGAGCTGGAGATACGTTTGAGGCAGGGTTTTACTCCTGTTCGCAATGGGAGCATGCGCACACACGAGCCCTTGCGCTTCTGTGTCAGGGTGGATGGGCGGAGCCTCCTGCCAGTTTTACTATCAGTTCTATAGAACCGGACAGAACCGGGAGCAACCCACCACTGGTTTGCTCAGTGTCTGGAATCTAGATGGGACAAAACAAGTTGAATCTTACCAAGACTGGTTGGCTATTTCTACAACAATTGTATGATGGTTGAGCAGCTCTCTTACTTGGGGGATAGTATTTTTCCTGAAAATGAAGGTGCACAACTTGAGGTACAAGTGCTTCTGAATTCACAGCTTCATCTAGATCACCAGCTGTACGTATTCTATAACATCCAACTAGCTGATGTTCTAGTTGTAGTTTTATTTGGAATGATAGACTCTAGGAACAGTTATTCATTCTCTAAATTATTTCCAAATTGGATTACTACACTGTCTTCTATCTGAAACTACTTTGAAGACAACCTGCTGAAAAATGCAGTAGTCTGTGTGTTGATGACTGCAAGTCAGTTCAGAAATATAACATCTAGTTTACAGATCCTGCACTTCTAATAGGTTTTTTTCCCAAGCACAATTCAAAGTGTTGGTTGGAATTTATAATGCATCTTCAGTCTTCTGTAATAAGTTAGTCTTTCAAGGTCTAGCTAGCCTCTACTTCAAACTCTTTTTAGAGTGGGGGAAACTGTTTCATCGTTGGAGATTAAGAACTAAAGTTTTTTTTTTCTTATCAGCAGTGTGTTTTTTTTAAGGCTTTTAATGATATTTATGGTTTTTAATTGCTGTTGTGATTTGATTTGTAAACCATCTAGAGATGAGTTGGCAACTGGAAATAAACCAACACACTATCACTGGCTGTCTAAAGTTGGTGCAGATTAGTGAGATTTGGAAGAAACAGGGTATATAAAAAATGATTATGTCCATTATAGTTAGGCAATGTTCTTGGAGGAGCAGTTTACATTTTGCTTAATTTTTGGTGCAAATACACTTATTGGTTCTTTATCTAAGGAGGTTGATTTAGTACCAATACTTTTATTCTTAGGATATTTTTATTTTGTGTTTTTATTATCTTTCAAAATCTATATTTTCATTTTATTATCATAGGAGTTGGAAACATAATCCTGCAATTGCTATTTAAGAATGAGATTTGTACATTCTTTACACATTCAGAAGAAATTTTAAAAAGTACAGCTCTTTACTTTCAAGTCATAACACAAAATTGTGACAGTTATCATTCCTGTTAATATACAGTGAGTATGTGATGTTTGAGAATAATCTTTCCCAGGGAAGCAACAGAAATTATAGATTTATTTGATGACTTCCTTGTATCATATAGTTTTCTTTGCTTGCTTTATTATATTTTTGGAATTTATCTCTTGCCCCTTCAGTGGCAGATGGCATGAGGACAGCTTATAAAGGTAAATAAAAAATACAAAATTTCAAAAGCCAACTACAAAAACAGCTGGAAATAATACATCCTTTAGGCTTATTTGGACAAATGTGTCAAATATGTACAGTCTATTTCCTAACCTAGAGGCTGAATAGAGTGTGGGCAGGTGGCAGAATGCCTTTTAGCTAGTCTAGTTTAATCGTGCCCAGATGGTAATTCAGATGGTAGCTGTAAAAAGAACGTGACGATATCTTATGCTATCAACTATGCTCAGTGTTGTTTCTTCTAGTATTTGTAAAATTCTGCTTTATATTTGTGAACTAATATTCCTTTATTATTTCTAAAGCTGATGCATAAAATGGTCAATAAATTCTCATCCTTGGAGGCATACCTACCTAGCTGCCCACTGAATTCTTCTGTTCTGTCCTATTATTTCCAGTTCAAATTCTACTCCTATTCCAATTCTATTCTAATTCCAATTCCATTCTAATTCCAATTCCTATTCTATTCTAATTCCTTTTCTATGCTAATTCCATTCCATTCTTTTCCTATTTCTAATCCTATCCTACCTTATCCTTTTTTATTCTACTCTATTTCATATCTTATCCTATTCTATTTCCTACCCTACCCATAAAATTACCACCAAGCCATCTAGAAATAACAAATTAGAAAGATAAAATAGTAGGGAATGAAGTTGAAATCTTCACACTGAGATTAATCAAATGTGAAATCTTAGTGTGTTCTGTACAGCTTTGGATATTCTGACTAGATGATATGGTGAAAAAAGCTTGAAGCACTGAAACGTGAAAAGCTAATACAAATGAAGTCCTAACAGAGCTGTGGTGGTGCAGTGGTTAGTATGCAATATTGCAGGCTAACTTTGCCCACTGTCATGAGTTCTATTTTGACCAGCTCAAGGTTGATTCAGCTTTCTATACTTCTGAGCTCAGTAAAATGCGGACCCAAATTGTTGGGGGCAATTTGCTGACTCTGTAAACCACTTAAAGAGGGCAGTAAAGTACTGGGAAGTGGTATATAAGTCTAAGTGCTATTGCTGTTGCTAATAAATCAGCACCTTCAGAAATGCCTGTAAATAAGATGAGAAAACATAACCATTGCACTCAAGTCCATGTAGGTGGAAAGTTTTGCAAAGTTACTGAGTTGTCAAATACTTAAAACTCAAAAAGAATTTGGATTTGAATTTGAATTTTAAAAAGTACGGAAGAACTCTTTTTAACCATACAGTTCTTCAATTCAAAGAACATTTCTAAAGTCTTCAAGATTTAAGTGTTCATTCCTTAGTCCGAAGGATTTACAGTCCAAGGCAGGTTCCTCACTGTGTAAAATTACAATCAATCAGAAGTTGAAGCAACTTCACCTAGCTGCAGACTTATATATAAATATGAGTACATATAATACATATAACTAAGAAATAAAACTTTAGTAACTCTGGGAGGCTAAATAAAGAATACACATGAATAAATACAGACAGCACACTAGGCCATGCCAATCTTAACTCCATACACCAAAATGCTAACTTGATGTTAAGACGTCAGTATTCTATTTCCTCATAAGCTATCGTTACACCATATTTGTGTTCATTATCTGAAGGAAAAAACTCATGTATAGACACTTTATGTGCAGCCACCCTTGCAGAGTATTTGGAAACTATAATTACTCCAGAAAGGAGTAACCCATGTATTTACCAACTTGAGAGATCGTGAATATATTTGGTATGAATAAGGTACGATGCTGAAAGTGTTTTGTTTATTACAAAGCTTTATAAAGACATATTTTCATCTTAAAATGACAATACATTTTTAGACATTGATTTGACATTGACATGATAATATGAAAGTGTATATAATCTCTAAATTCCTGAAGAATATGTAGAACTCTCCTTTGTATTTGTTAAATCCTACTCCTTAAAAGCTGAGTGTATAAATCTTTTTTAATTGATAATGAAAAACAGAAATAAATAAACATTGCTTGATTGGTTATCTAACCTTTTGTGTTGAATATATGAACCTGGGATTACCTGCAACATTCTTCTATTTTGACTTTGATTACATTAGTTGATTACTAATGATATTGTATGTTGCCTTCTAAAAAGAAACAAAGAAAAAGAAATTTGCCCTAAATTACCAATAATTCAGGAATAGTAATAACTTTGCGCTCCTCTAGGGCATGGGAAGTGAGTGTGTTATGTATTCTACATGTTTTAAATGGTGTGAAGGACTCTAAATTTATGTGAAAAGAAATTTGGCTTGGCTATCTGAAATTTTGGCCAGTGTTATTTCATGAAGTAATTTTACATGGTAAATGTACTTCTGTGCTTTACTTAAAGGCACAGCCCAAATCTAATTCAAAATATAAGAGTGGAACGATATATGTCTCTCCTCAGAAGTCCAATTTAATGCAACTAAATTTTTGTAAATATGCATGGGGTTAGAGCATCTGATCCAGTGATGTGACAATGTATCGTATTCTTCCTCTTTATGTAGTTGTGCTCACATCTAGTTTTATAGTAAGGATGCAGCTGGTCCTAAGAGGTAAAGTCAAAGTAAGTACTGAGGCAGACACAAAACTCTACCATATTTAAATTTAACAAGTCACAAAATAAGCCATTAAGCTTACAAGGGATACCAAAGGGAAGAAGCAAGCAAGTAAATTTAGGTGTAGTTCCTGAAGTGACTTAGTAGAATCATCTCAGATAATAAATACACATACATGAAGAACTCAGGAGCTCCTGATGGTAGGAGGCAAAACGTGCTTCCATACAGTTTTGCAGTTTCAGGGCAACTGTGAGGTGAGTTTGACTGTTTTTTGTTACTTACTGGAATCCATTTTCTAGAATTATTTTCATTCTATTGCCTAAGCTAAAGACATTATTAAGATAAGTCCAATTTTCAGTGAAGCAGCAGTCCTGTTTTATTGTGAAAGAGCTTTAGCCTTTACTAACCTTTGTTTCACTTGGCTGGCATACACTGAAAGGGCAAAAAAATTACTGAGTGTAACATTGGATGAATAAATAGATAATGTACTCTCTAATGATCCATAAACTAAAGACATACCTATTTACCATTTTATTAATTCAGGTACTGTACAGTATATGAAATATTTGCATATATCTTACCCAGCAGAGTACTCATGTACAATTAATATTCTTTATAGCATGGAAGTGCATTAAAATGCTTCAGTGCTAAATATAAGTCTTTGCCATTCTGTTCTCTAACTGCAGAATTATATTAACTTGATTAAGTTCCTTCATTGCTACCAACAGTTCTGCGTCTGGAACGGAAAGATTACTAAGCAAGGACCAGTTCACTTAGCTGTTTGTCAAAAGTGCATTATACCACTAGCATTGTTTGAAAAAGATATAGGGTGTAAATAGTTTCTAATGGCTGTAAACACAAAATGCTACCAAAGAAACTAAGGAATGTTGCACCTTTGTATCTATGTATTGTCTCAGTTCAGGAAGGACAACCATAAAATATGTTGATGTGGGCTTGGAATAGTGTTGCATTTTTCTGTAACTTTCTATATCAATACTGTTTTTGAATATTGATTCGGTGTTTTACACAGATGAGAAATCATGAGTATACTTTAAATGTTTTTTTGATTTTATTGGAAACAGAAACCTTTATGGAGATCTCCTATGGTATACAAGAGAGCTCAAACTATGTGCACAGCATACGTTCCTATTCTCAACATATCAGAAATCACAGGGTTTTCTTTATTCTTTTCCACCAAAATCTGAAGACCTTTTTACACATATATTTAGGAACTATAGGATCATTCACTGGATTCCCTGTGATTAAGGAATGCCCTTGGAACCTCTTGTTTACCTAAGAAAGTTGGAATGAAGTGTTGACTTCTGGGTTTGCATCTCCCTACATATTTTTGCACTTGTATTACAACATTTAATTAAAAAAAGTATACAGATAAACTTAACTCAGAACTACGTTCAGCTTTTATCAATTTTAAATCTGCATTCAACTCAACATCTAGAGACAGATTGTGGACAGATTCAGTAAATCCACCATCGATAAATGGCTGTTACTAAATTGTATGAAAACTCTTGATTTATTTCACAAGGCCACCTCAGAAAAACAATTCTCTCAGTGAAAGGAATCAGACAGAGCTGCATCCTGGCCCCATCATTATTCAATCTTTATATAAATTTCCTAGTATCCTGTCAAAACACTTCTGTTTTTTTCCCCCCACCAAAAGTTAGCACCTAGACTAATCACAGTGTTATTTTATGTGGATGATGCAGTCCTTCTGTCCCAGACTCCATTTATCTTAAAATGTGCAGTAAGATTATTTGCCACTTAGTGTAGAAATGATGAGTGAACAATAAATTATGAAAACAGAAAAATGTTGGTATTCATTAAATGCCCAGGAATACATGGCAATTAAATGAACAGAAAATTAAACAAACTAAAATTTTCAGGTACCTTGGAATTGTCTTCCAAGCTTCAGGTCAGAGAAATATGTACATCTAGATTACGTAGCACAGAATGCTTAAAGATCAGTCTTAGCAATTGAAATATTTTACAGAACAAGAGGTGCCTTTTTTTTAAGCAGCTGTTCTAAAACCATTTAAAACTAAAGCAAAGGACCAGCTCTTCTATGGTGTACACTTGGCCTATACAATAATTATTCCAAAATAGAAATTGTGCAATCTAAATTCTCAAAAAATATCCTCCAAGTACCGTATATTCCGGCGTATAAGACGACTTTTTAACCCATTAAAATCTTCAGATAAGTGGGGGGTCGTCTTATACGCCGGGTACTGATCTTGCAAGATGCATGGCTGGCAAACTCTTTATTTTAACTGGAAAAGTTGGGGGTCGTCTTATATGCCCAGTCACATATATATATATATGTTAAATTTGTATTTGCTGAGAAATAAACAAAGGGAGATTATAATTATAATTATATATTATAATGTTTTTGTCTCTAGAAATTAATTCCCCAAGCTCTGCAATGTTTTTGAAATTACTGAAGAAAAATGTCTGGATGACTTGACTTTTTAGATATTCACAGGAAAATAAATTTATTAGTTGATATTTGTCTTGGTAGGTAGTCATGAAACATTAACTCTTTACATATTTTTCAAGAATGCAACAAAAGAAAGCAACACAAAACATTGTAAGAAGAGCTTTCAAGACAATATATTTCAAACTGAGTAAATCCCCCAAGGTTCTTCACATATTGCTCTTTTAGAGAAAATAAATCAGTATAAAGTTCAATTCAACTCACTGCTCCCTTTGAGAAATCTAAATTATATTGGACCTTTAAATCCTTCACAAGGATACAAACATTTGCTGTTTTTCATTGTTGTTTGTATGATGTATGTATTTAACTTTACTGTGCAAAAGCTCAAACTGCTAATACTACTGTAAAAGTTTTTTTCTGTATTTTGAGCATAAATTTGGTTATTCCAATAAAATAATTAAGGATTGGCATGGCCTTTGTCTGAGGAAGACAATGAAGTGAAACGTATTTATACAGCATAGATAAGATGGCCTAAAAACAGTAAAAGTAATAATTCTCTGATGGCAATAGTGCATCTTTTAAAAGTTCAACCACCTCAAAGAGAAACCTGAGAAAGGTAAGAGAAAAGCTGCTACAGCCTGTATCATCCATGTACAAGTAGGTAACAAATAGTAATGGATTCTGTGTCTAAAAGGGAAATACTAGTACTAAAGTCAAACCTGATTCTTCTCTGGACAGCCAGATCTTTCTTCTCATCCTCTGTGGTTTCCGGGCAGAAAACATATTTATACAAGCGGGTCATTATATATTTCTCCACTTGATCCATCACTTTTTCCACTTTTTCTGGAGGCACTGAAAAAGACACCGAGATAAACATTTTTTTATAATCATCACAGACTATATGACCGTAACTGACTATACATCAATTAAAAAGGATTGAGGAGCCTCAGTGGCACATCTAATTAATGCTCTGGCTAAGTGTTCAGCTTAGTTCCAGATGCCAGCAATTAGTGTTG
>JANHFM010004584.1:16128-29852 GCA_032468115.1 Grayia smithii
CAAACTCTTTATTTTAACTGGAAAAGTTGGGGGTCGTCTTATATGCCCAGTCGTCTTATACGCCGGAATATACAGTACCATACTGTGTCTCTAATGTTACTCTCTGCTGTGAAATGAGACCAGTTAAGATTGGGATAAAAATGTGGCTAATTTTCTTCATGTACTGGCTGAAGTTAATTTCTTTTCCCCATAGGATTGACCCCCCTCCGGTGACATTAGTTGACAATGTCAGGGCTAGATGGCAGTGATACTGTACTTTTATGGTTTTTCACAAGAGGTTCTCCTTTCTTTGGGTCATGAACAAGCCAAGAACACTTTAACACAACACATTCTAGGTATGGAAAAACCAGAAAAACTCTGCTGACTAGGAAGGTTTTCCTGAAGAGCCAATGTTTAGACCAGCAAGATAATTGAATAATATTATAGTATCTAAGCTGAGAAGGGTTTTAACACAGGTTAAATTTAATGCTCTTCCTACAGTCATTTTAGAAGGCAGATACAAAACAATTCCCTATGCTGCTCAATTATGTTTATGCGATGTAGGCATTACAGAATCTGTTGCCATATTTTACTGTACATTACTGTTGGTTTTATACAGATATTAGAATCTGTTCTATATCTCCTTACTTGGTAAAACACCCAAGTCACTCTAATATTTTCTACATACAAATTCTGCTGTCTGATGAAAGGGACTCTCTCTCTCTCTGGATGATGCCAAGTTCAGTTAAGCTGTTAGTAAAACAAGATTGAAGCCAAATTATCCCTAACCCTCAATAAAGTATATCTCTGACTAACTTTTGAACACCAAATAATGATAGATAGATGTCCGTTTATTTTATTTCATTTATATATTTAACCTACCTTGGAATTTTAGTTTTATGTCTTATTTTAAGACAAATAATAATCTGGGTTTTTTTCAGTCCTAGAGTCATAGTTTAAGTGGTAACAATAGTGAGAATAATATTATATATTATTTCTCTTAGTTTGTGTTTTATTTCTGGTCCTCCTCTTTTATTTTTAAATGGTTTGTTAATTGTTTCATTGTATACATTAATCTTATATATTTTACCCAAATAAAAGTTGATTTATCACTGCATATTTTTAGCTCTCTTGTAAATTAAGTTGCTTGTCAGATGCACACTTGAAAATCACATGTATTGACCTTTAAAAGTTTTTGTATAAAAACTCTTAGTTTGTTCCTCCTCAAACTTCATCCTGTCATATTTCAGCCAGTCAAATTCTTTAGGTTGATATGTGTGTCTATGTATGTTTCTCTTGTAGTATAAACTACACAGAGAGAAAACAAAAGCATGGAACGTAATTGTACCAGAATATTAAGATAATATTAAGATAATTAAGATATTACATTTCATCACATTTCTTTTGCCCAGATTCTAATCTAGAATGTAATTGTGAATGACTACATTCATTTTAACAAATTCTGCATTTCACACATATTGTGTCATATATAAAACTCTTTGCTTGGAAGAACTAGTCTTTTTTGCTTTAGCACAATTCACAAAACCATGAAGTATGATTTTATGTTATGATATGTCAACATAATGTTTTTGAAAGACCAGAATATGAGAAACAGCTGAAGGAACTTGCCTATAGGGCCAGCATGCTAATATATTAGCACCTATACAGTAGTTCATCAACTTGCACTGTGGCTGCATTTCACAAAAAATCCTATTATGATGATTAATTGAGTTTTCTTAATATAACAGTGGTCCTGTACTGTAGGATTGTTCGATAGCTTTGCCATATTCACTTGCTTCCTTATGACAAAAAGTTAAATTAAGTTTCTTTTTAATGTTAAATTATATGCTGGTTTGAAAATAATCTTTTCAAATTCTTAACAATGCTACTGCAAATGAAATTTAGTAGTAATTCTAAGGCAGACTTATGAATTCCTGCACTCATAGGATCTAGAATTGTTGCTCAATTGTTAAGGCATGGTTATTCCTGAACCTTGAATATTTTCATGTTGATGTTTTATTTTTATTGACACAGTTTTATCTTGATGAGATTTTAAATTTTCATTTTAGAATGTAAATCAGAAACATAGTTAATATTTCCTGATATTATAAAAACATTTTCCACTTGTATTTAATAACATTATTAAGATAAGAAATGAAGCAGTATCTGTTGTAACTGTTGTATAATTCTCATGGGCTGAATGCCAGGGGAACAATGTGAACCAGTTGTGTTAACAACCTCTTAATGTGTAAATTTTATTTTCATTTTTTGTGCAGTCAACAGAAATGGATTTACTTACTTTAGTTGTATGGGGAAAACGAAGTAATATAGTCTTTTTCAGATGTCTTGAGGTTGATTACATTGATTATATTGAAAAATGAAGCAATTAACATAATAAAATGCACCAGGTTGACACACTAATATGTAGCTTCATTTGTGATTTGCCTTTGTCAGTATTATACAACAGAACTCTGAGTCACATAAAACCCATGTAAAAGAAACTGTAATCTAGTAAAATAGTGGTTTTTAGTGTTCATTCCTCTATTTCTTTGTTTTCTAATTACCAGGATATAAACCACCATTCATATTTGTTGTCCCTAATTTTTGGCTTGTAATGTTAAAACTCAAAATTCTATATTTTAAAAATCAGTTTAAAATTCCAAATATAAAGCTCACAGTGTGAAGTTGGCCTGTTTAGCTGATAACTAGAAATGAAGAAAATATGGGAACCAAACACTAAAGACTTAGTCTTTGTTTGGGCTTTCAGTGGTTTGTGAATATTGAATCATATCTTAGCATTATGTGTGAAACAGGCCAGGGGTTTTCTAGCATAACATTGAAGCTTTTATGTCTGTTGTCACCAACTGCTTTTTAACACCTGTTTTCATGATGGTTGCTTTTCTAATTAAATTGGTTGGTCTGTTAGCATTCTCTTCGGGTTTTTCTTTTAATGAAATAAACACCAAGATGCTATTGATAGTTAGATGATGAGACATTATTTGAATGCTCAATTACATAAAGTTAGTTGCTGGTAAACACCTGCACTTGTTTATGAGTTCAGATAGAACTGTTAAAGAATTCATTTTAAAGCAAGACCCACATATTTTAAGCATCTTTTTACTGAATTGATTTTCTCACATTGGATATGATATTATGAATACAATTGTATTAATTAGAAATTGTATTCACATCCTCATATTATCGAATGTAGTTGACAAGTTCTCCATCCTGGTAGAGACAGCAGCCAGGTATGGGTTGTACTTGCTTGTTCAGACTGAAAGACTGGGTCTGTAAAGTTGTTAAGTCCAGCCTCTCTGGTCAGGTGACTCCAGCTTTTGACTTAGTCCTTCAGATGAGACAAGCATGTTGGTTTCTCTCTCCTGCAATTGTTTGACTGTTTGCTTCTTTCTTTGGTGTTATTGTGCTAATTGACTTCTGTACTGTAAGTTGATGTTTTTTTCCTTTTCTCTGAGCTTGCAGTAGGTTTGTTTCCCAGTGTGGCAGAGGTTTTCCCCGGTAGGCAATTTCCCCAGTTTACTTAATCACAGGCCTGGTTGGGGGGGAGTAAGAGGTCCATATGCTCCAGACTTCCTTTAATGAGCAAAGAGAGCCACTTGAAGGGCATTTTCATGAGCTTCGCGCTCTCCCCATTCTGCTGAAGGCTAATTTCTATAAGAGACCTCCAGACCTATTGCCCTCTCAAGAGCTACGCACCCCATGGGCTTTTCCTTTGCATTTGCCTGCTTCATTACTTGCTGTTTGCCTGTAATTCCTGCTGCTGGGGTCCGGAGCTGAGGAGCGGCTGCAGATCTCACCGCTGCCTCTGCCTTCATGATTTATGTGAGCTGATGGTCTTTTTCCAGCCAAAACGACTGTGTTTTGAGTCGGGACTCTCTCCCTGTTGTAGCAGTCCACCATCTTGGCTTCTCCTTGTGGTGGCCGCCATTTTGTTTTTTTGTAATTTGAGCTGGACAGCCATTTTGAATGCCCTTAGCAAAGGAGAAACAGCGGCAAGAGCCTAAGTGGCTGAAAAAAAGGCAGCATTTCTGCACTAAGCATAAAATCACTGGCAGTTTATGGCATCTATCCCAATTGACTGGTGGCTTTTATGTTTCATGGCATTAAAGTGTTCTAAGAGCACCTGCCTCAATCATTGCCATTGGCTGTTACAGCTGGCTATTTCAGGACAACACCCTTGCAGGGTAGTCCCTTATTATTGTTACCACAGGAGGTGGTTATTATGGATAGATATTTATATATCTTATCACCTACAGTACCCTTAAGGTTTTCTTTACTCTGGACCTGGGGGAAGGTAGTCTTGCTGTCTATTATTATCATGCCTTCACTTTACTGTCTCAGGCACGACTATTTCATTCTATTTTACAGCATTATGCCTAAGGCCAAGGCCAAGACCAGGCATCTGTCTAAGTCATTGAATGTACAGCCTGACATGGGTCCAGGGGCTCCTGACCCAGGCTCCAAGGGGACAGCAGCTGCTGGCACCCCTAAATCTCTACTGCCAAAGGCTCGATCTCAATCTAAGTCTGGCCAATGTTCCCTTTCCTCTTTCAGGGATGAACGAAGGCATGATAGAGCATTGCAAAAGCTCTGTAGCAAGGCCTTGGCCACAACTGCATCTCAGTTACTCTCAGGGGAAGCTTCTCTTCCTCCGCCATCTGGAGAAGCAGCTCTGGAAGAGCTTTCCACTATGCTTCCTCTGGATCAAGTGTCTCTGCAGGATTGTCCTGTTACTATTTCTGCTTCTAATTTGTGGGGGTCTCGACAGGCCTCTCCTTCACCGGTAGCAGCTGCTACTGTTCCTGTGGAAGCTCACTTCGCATCGACCCATGGGATCTCACTGCCAGCTAATTTCCAGGATATAGTTGCAAGGGCAATTCAGCAGAGCCTTGTAGCCTGTTCGCGTTCTGCGGAGCAACCTACTACTTCTAGGTCTCCTGAGTCTGAATCTCATTGTGATCCTGATCTGGATGAGTCCAGAGAGCTTCAGGAAACAGGCTCAACCATTTCTTCCCAAGACAGCCATCACTCTCTTTATGAGGAGTCCTGGAAAGCGGAACTGGAATTGTCAGAGGATGAAGACATGCCACCAGACCAACCTGCCTTTACTGGCCTTTTTCCTTCAGTTCTGTTCAAATCCTTGCTGTACAAAGCCACTAATACAGCCGGCTTTGGGGTTTCTCCAGAGGGAGAAAACTCCTCAGTCTCTAAGGACCAGTCTGGTCCCCTATTTGCTGAACCTAGCAGAGCGGTGGACTTCGTTCCGGCTCCTCCTCTTTTTGTCAATATCCTTCAAAAACAGTGGGCTAAGCCAGGCACGGCTACTCTTCCTTCTACGTTGGATTGTCACTTTTTCAACGTAGCCCCGGCATTGGAGTCTCACCTGCAAGTTCCTTCCATGGACGCCCCCATTGCAGCTCTCCTGTCAACTGCTTCCATCCCTGGGGATCCGGAGGAAGGATTGCGTCTGGAGGAGCAACAATTGGATCATTCCCTCCAGAGGAACCATCAGGATGGCATGGGCCATTCGTTCCACTTCCTCAGCCTCTTTCTTTAATAGGGCCATGCTCCTTTGGCTTCAACAGTTGCGGGAGACCATGTCATCTGAAGATAATCGCCTTCTGCAAGATCTCAATAAGATTATAGCGGCAGTACAATTCTCTGCAGATGCTACACTTCATTCTCTGCATTTTGCATCTAAGGCTATGGCATCAGGAGTGACGGCTCGTCATCTCCTGTGGCTTTGCCACTGGGTTGCAGATACCTACCATAAATGGCATTTAGCTTCAGCACCCTTTTCCGGGGACAAGCTTTTTGGAGCAGCTTTAGACCCTTGGTTGATTGAAACCAGGGACAAGCGGAAAATTCTGCCCAGCTCCCAGCACAGGAGTGATTCCAGATATTCTTCACCTTACTGTAGGTCTGGGGCTAGAAGTACCGAATGGGGAACAGGTTCGTCCTGCTTTCAAGGTGCATCTGGGGGTAGACAGAGAAGTCAACAGGACAGGCCTAGTAGGGGCAGAGGTTTTCAGGGCAGGCAGCCCTTTCGAGGGGGAGGAAGTCATTTTTTTCCGGCGCCAACGTTAGATCCAGGTCAGATGCCCCTATTGGAGGCAGACTTTTTTCCCAGGAGTGGGATCTCATTAGTGGAAATGTCTGGGTTAGGAAGACAATTAAGTTTGGCCTTTTCCTAGAATTCCTTTCCACACACCCCCCCCTCCCCGAGGTTTTTTGTTGCTTGCCCAATGTCTGGGGATCCAGTCAAGCAGATGCTTATGGCAGAGGCAGTGCAACACCTCCAGGGCATAAAGCCTATACAGGAGATTCTGCCTGGTCAGGAAGGCCTTGGGTTTTATTCCCATCTCTTCCTGGTTCCAAAGTCCTCGGGAGGGTGGAGACCAATTCTGGATTTTAAAAAATTTGAACCGTTATGTTATTTATAAGCGATTTAAAATGCATTAGCTTCATTCTATCCTGGCTGGCGTTCGGAAGGGCGACTTCCTTGCTTTGATTGATTTAACAGAAGCATATTTATATTTAAAGATACATCCCTCTCATCATCAATTCCTTAGATTTCAGTTTGATGGCCAACACTATCAGTACAGGGCCCTTCTGTTTGGCCTCTCATCAGCCCCTCGGACCTTTACTAAGGTCCTGGCAGCCTTGGCTGCTCATCTCCGTGTTAAACCTGTTAGAATCCAGTATTACCTGGACGACATTTTGATTCAGTCTTCGTCCAGGTCTTCCTCTTTAAGGGATATTCACACCACCATGACTTGTCTTAAGGATCATGGTTTTTCCATTAATATGAAAAAGAGCCATTTGGATCCTTCCACTAGGTTACTTCATCTGGGGGCGGTGATTGACACTTTGGAAGGAAAAGTTTATTTATCACAGGAGAGGCAATCTAGCATTAGGGACCTCGTGGCCACTGTTTTGTCCACTTGTAAGGTTTCTCTGGCAATGCTGTCATCTCTCTTAGGCAAGATGATATCTGCCATTAATATTTCTCCTTGGGCATGGCTCCATGCCAGAGACCTACAGTGGTTTCTTTTGCCATTCCAGAAGTCAGGGAAGAGCTCATCCCAGATGAAGGTCCTGGCCCCTCCTCGAGTCAAGACATCCCTTTATTGGTGGAGATCCCCTGCTCTGGCCTGGGGCAGTCTCTTTCACGAACCCAGTTGGAGAGTGTTGACTATGGATACCAGCCTTTCGGCCTGGGGGGTGCATCTCCTCAACCAGGTGGCTCAAGGCAAGTGGATGCAGCAGGACCTCCAAAACAACATCAACTGGTTGGAGCTCCGTGCAATGTACCTAGCCCTCTGACACTTCTGCAGTGTGATTGCCAGAACTCACGCTCTTGTTCTCACGGACAACGTAGCCGCCAAAGCTCACCTGAACAGGCAGGGAGGCACCAGGTCATCTGGTCTCATGCGGGAGGCATGGAGGATAGGGTTCTGGGCCAAGTGGCATCTGTCATCTTTGATGGCAGAGCACATTTCGGGGAAGGCCAATGTGCAAGCAGATTGGCTCAGTCGACAAGAAGTAGACCAAGCGGAGTGGCGCTTGAACCCGCAGCTTTTCCAGCAGATCGCAGGCATCTTTGGTCAGCCGGTGGTGGATCTGTTTGCATCCCGGACCAACGCACAGCTTCCGCGCTTCCATGCTAAGTATCCCGATCCTCAGGCGGAAGGGGTGGATGCTTTGCGCAGTCCTTGGCCACGTGGCCTGCTCTACGCTTTTCCTCCGCTACCTCTCATCACCAGGATGATACTCAAGCTCCTGGAGGAACAGGCTGAGGTGATTCTCATCGCTCCTCATTGGCCCAGGAGGCCCTGGTTTGCCAACCTCAGAGCCTTGTCAGCGGCTCCTCCTTGGTCGATTCCACAGAATGTGGCCCAGTTCACACAGGGGCCCTAGTACATCCAGACTCCCAATGGTTGAGTTTGACCACTTGGCGATTAAGCGGAGTGCCCTGAGGGCCAAGAACTTCTCATCCAGTGTCATTCAGACTATGCAGGCAGCCCGGAGACAGGCTACGGAGCGTATTTATTTCGCTACCTGGAAAGCCTTTGTTAGATGGTGCCATCGGAAAGGAGTGTCTCCCTTGCAGGTTTCCATGGCAATTATTCTGAAATTTCTGCAAGAAGGCTTGGTGGGTGGCCTGGGACCAAACACGTTGAGGCAACAGGTAGCAGCTCTTGCATCAGTGCTGACATGTGCAGCTTTGGGTCCTTTTTCCCAACGGCCAGAGGTCAAGCAATTCCTGAGGGGTGCTACAAATGTTTCTCCTCCAGTTCTGCTTAGGTACCCTACTTGGGACCTTTCAATTGTGTTGAACTCCCTTATGGGAGAGCCATATGAATCATTACGTAGTGCCTCATTATGTTACCTCACCTGCAAGGTGGCCTTTTTAATAGCTATCACATCCGCTAGGCGCATATCGGAGATAGCGGCACTTTCTGTGACGAGTGATCTTTGTGTGTTTCACGCAGATTGAGTCATTCTCCATTTGGATCCCTCCTTTGTTCCCAAAATCAATACTCCTTTCCATCGCATGCAGGAGTTGATTCTTCCTGATTTTTGCTCTCACCCTACCCACCCATTAGAACACTGCTGGCATACATTGGATGTCCGACGGGCCCTCCGAATCTACATCAAGAGGACTGCTGACACTTGTACGGAATCTCCATTTCCTTTACTCCGGCTTCTTTAAATGTGAAGGTCTCCTCCTCTACAGTTGGCAGATGGCTTCGCCATACGATCATGAAAGCTTATGACCTCCGGTCTTTGCCTCGGCCTCCCAAGCTTACAGCTCACTCTACCCGCAGTGCTGCTACTTCAGCGGCCTGGGTGACTCAGGCCTCCTTATTGGAGATTTGTCAGGCGGCTACATGGACTACGCCCACTCCATTCATTAGACATTATAAATTAGACAAGTTTGCATCAGCGGAGGTTGCCTTTGGATGTCGAGTCTTGCAACAGGTTTACGTTCCAGGAGACACAAGCAACCAGACGAGATCGCACCCGGCATAGAGGTTGGTGCTTTGGTATGTCCCATACCTGGCTGCTGTCACCACCAGGCTGGAGAAGGGGCATTGGTTATCACCTAATACACACCTTCTTGTTGGGTGGAGACAGCAGCCAGTCCCACCTGTTTTTTTGTGTCTGGTCTGGCCTGTTATGGTTTTCTGTCTCCTTTTTTCTCTCCCTTCTTCTATTCTCTGAAACCAACATGTTGCATCTGTAACTTCGTCTTTGCCAAAAGCTGGAGTCACCTGACCAGAGAGGTGGGACTTAACTTTACAGACCCAGTCCTTCAGTCTGAACAAGCGAGTACAACCCATACCTAGCTGCTATCTCCACCCAACGAGAAGGTGCATATTAGGTGATAACCAACGCCCCATCCAGTTGGTGAGAAACAGGGAAGCAGGAAAATTCAGCTAATGATTTGCATGCTCAACGTTGCCCATCTTAGCTTGTTGCTTTAATTAGAGTTTGACTAGGTCAAGGAGATAGTTAATATCTGAGAGAGGGAAAAGCATCAACCTTTTTGAGAGTCAAAGATTAGGGTAGACCAGAAGTGTTAGATTGGAAAAGTGGAAAACTATGTCAGATGCTAAAATCTTTACCTTAGATAACATGTGTCAGTAATTTTATAATCAGTCATTTTTTGTGTTGATTTTCAAAAATCATTCAAGTCAGTTTTGCCTTTTGTCTGAGGTCAAAGACTTCCTTGGTGATCTTCTTTGTAGGTTGAGTTACTATTTTACAGTGCTTTTTGCTGTAACTGTAAAAGTGTACACTTTATAATTTTAAGTGAAACTGGGTTATATGTTATGTATTGAACTCCTGTTGGTATGAACCAACTATAGAGTAAGGTCCTTAGTAATCCTCTCATACAAATTTTCCCTTATACTGTATAAAGAGCATTTTAAAGGGTTCAAATCTGTTGAGGATCATTGGGTAACAAGGAGGAAATAGCAGTTCTAATTACCTAATGGCTAAATTGTATTTTTTGTCGATGATACCCTAACTTTTTATCCATGCAACATTCAACATGATATTCAAGAGTAAGAATATTCAAATTAAGCTAAAATAAACATTAGTATATTAAAATCTTGATTAAAACAAATGCATAATATAAATTAACAATTAAAAGCCTGGCAGAAGGTTTTTATATTTTCTGACAATTTCCTAAAAACTGGAATTTCAGCTATAAACTATAGCATAGTCTGGCCCCTGCACTATGACTTGAACCATAAATGAGGTTAATCTCTAGTTAATCTTAATGCATGTATTGGTTAATATGGGGTGAGAGATGGAGACCCACATATTTGGCAAAACTGTGTTTGTAGGATGAAAAGGAAAATTATAAATCTAGCAAATGAATAGAGAAAACTCCTAACACATTAGATAAAAAATGTTTTTGCTTTGTAAATGATGTAAATCAAGAAATAGTCCTCCAATGAAAACCAATGAAGCTATATCGCAGCTTATTTCCCCAAAGCAGAACATCTTCTGTACTTTATTTTTCTCTATGACATCCAACTAGTGCTGATCTCATCCAAAATACTATCTTCCTCAATGAGGATAGTTCTCTAAAACATTTTTTAGAGAAAACATAACTGGTGTCAAATTTATATTAAATGAGTCCAAATTTATAATTTAAATCAAATTAAGTGATTTATATTCATAAATAAATATAGAGTAAAATGTCATTGTAAATACTGCCATCTTCAGACAGGACTAATAGACCATTCTAGTTCTCACTGGAAGATCCAGCTATTTAAAATTCAAGGCAAGAAGAAATTACACATTTACAGATTATTCTATTTTTTCCCTACTTTTATTTTTGCTCTCCTTCCTACCCATCTGGTATAAGAGCCCAGTTATACTTCATGAATATGAAAAAATGATGAACATACTCAGGGAATAAGGTAAACAAAAGAAGTGAGTCCCTATATTTACACTATCTTGTAGACAGGCTTGTAAAGAGATGAGTATGTAGTTGGCTGCGACCCCGACATTTCTATGCACATAACACTATGCTTTTTCTGTGTAATACATTTATACATGCATTTATGTAAGGAGAAAGAATTAAAGGAGTGACATGATCAATAGCATTCAGTGTACTAACTAGGAAGCAAACTATTCATTTTATCATTCTGAAAGTAATTGCTTTAGAGAAGATGCAAGAACACAATAATGTGCTAAGGGGATTCTGCTTGAGGTATATTAAAACAATGAGTACAGCATTTAAATTTGTCAAAGACTGCCTACAAAAAAGCCACAGGCAATATCTTTTCAAAGTACAGAATAAAAGAATATTATGCCCGGTCATGAATTACTTACACAGTAGCCATGTACTAAAATTCCTATCAGCTCTTCAAAATTTAATTGTTAAAATAGTGTAGAAGACATTGGACAATTTAATAATATAGAACACTGATACATTTATTACTAGGAAAAAAATCCTGAGAATTGCAAATTAATCCAAAGCATTGCATTACAATAACAGTACCAAAGGCAATTTTGTTAACAAAAGATGCTGAGCATAATAGCATTGGCCTCATAGAAGATGACAGCATAATTAAGCAAGTAAAATGTACAATGTCTCACATGAGGAATGGTAAACCAAGTTATTTTAACCTTGCAGGGTCCATGTAGAAAGAATGTGTCTATGTGTGTATAGGTGTATGTATGTTTGTATCTATATAAATGTAGATATATTCCTAAGCATCATCACCACAACAACAACAATAAACACAATGACTATTTTGGCCAGCATTGAGGCAGTTTCCTTGATGTAGTCGTGAAGCTTGTATGATCTGAGGAAGGTAAAAGATATGTCCGAGGTTTAACCAAACTGGACAGTTCTCATCATAGAAATCAAAGACTGTCTCTCCCATAAAAATATGGTGAGACATAAATTATAGCAATTAATATTGGCTTGTTTGTCGCTGGGGTCAACAAGGACTTCACTAGGTGTTGGAGTTCTTGGACATCTGGTGAAAAATGGGCTACTGTACTCAAGACCGTTGGCTGAGCAATCAAGCCAGCAGCTGCAGAGCTATTGGAAGGAAAGGTTTTATCCATCACAAATATATAGAGTGATAACAATGGAGTCACAAATAGTAATGGAATTGAAATGCTGAATGGCCAAAACAATAGGAGCCAACAGGATGAAGCTTACAAGTATTTGGGCATTTTACAATTGGATAATCAACCATTGACTGGTTAAAAATGTGATTAATAAAGAATAAATCCAAAGAGTGAAAAAATGCTAAAGTCAAAATTGAATGGTGGAAACATCATTAAAGCTATCAATACCTGGGCTATATCTATGGTATGATACGCTACTTGAGTGATTAACCAGACACAAGCTAAATTGGACAGTTTGGATAAAAAAAACATGAAAAAAGATGACTATTCACTATGCCTTGCAACCCTGCAGGATGTTGATAGATTATATATACCCTGCAGAAATGGAGCAGAGGTTTACTTCAAGTTAAACAAATTGTTGAAAAAGAAAAACATACATTGGCTGATTATTGTTTGTTTGCTTGTTTATTTTTCATACTTCTTAACCAACCATCTTCCACAGAGATTATGTAAAAAAAAACAGTCACAAGCAAGCATTGATATAAGTTGAATTTGGAAGGTACTGACTGTACATGAAACAAAACATGAATAATGTAATTAAAAATAGGAACAGAATGCCCATAAAGAAAAGCATTACATGGACAATCTCTATAAAAGATAGGAGAAAGGTGGATAAAAATAAAATCTACAACTGGAGAATTAGAAAAGAAACTAAAGGCTCGATTTTGGCTGCTCAAGAGCAAATTATTCAAAAGAATGTAGTCAAGGTCAGAATTAAAAATTCATCAAGCGATGCAAAATGCAGATTGTGCAAAGAACAATAAGCAGTACATTGTATGCTATGCTTATACAAGAAGATTGCACAAACTGATTATAATCAGTGACATTTTTTTCCCAACTGGGGGAAAAAGAATAACTCATCCTGCATTTCCAGAAAGAGCAAACAGCTATTTTGAACAGAGTTTATGACTCACTTGGCCATAGAGGCCTTTCAGAGTAAGAGGTCCAGGAGGTCCAGACCATCAATTTCAGTAGCAGTTCTTGAAACTATTCTTTTAGAATCCATGGTAGTCTTATAGGTCATAAGGTGGAAGTAGAAGAGAAAATCATAATATATAACAAGTGCAAAAGCAGGTTGTTAAAACTGCTGTCAGTCCATATTCTTTGTTAAGAGTTAGACTCTGTGAAAAGATTAAAGCCTGGGATACAAAAAAAGTAGGTGTTCAAATTGATACCTTCCTATCCATGTACATTTATTCTATGTGGTGAACCCTGGTGTATATTAGTATTGGTCTCTGCACTGACCATAGATACTTTAAGTATCCACACATATCCTGAGTCTGGGTAAATTCTAATATTGCTTGATTGAACCTGCCATTTCCTTTCTCCTTGCTGCCACCTTTGAATACACAGAATCAAAGGTGAGGGTGACATTCTGTCTGCTGCCAGATCTCCTTTGAAGACTAGGCACTATTGGCCACAACCACCTGTTTAGCCCATACCATGTGTTGGGTATGTCTATATAAGTGATGTTTGGCAAATTGAGAGGCAAGAATAGGGTTGCAGAACCAGGGTGTCTTTTTTTTTTTTTTAATTGAAAAGATTTACAAATTTAACAATTT
>JANHFM010004584.1:29952-45482 GCA_032468115.1 Grayia smithii
CCTGGAAGGATCCGACCCGGGCCAAACGCTCGCCGTTCCCCTTATGCCCAGGGGATCGGCTTTTTTTCGAGAGATCTTAGCTGTTTGGCGCTGAGATCTCCCGATAATAGGATCGGGCGTTGGCAGCGCACAAAAACGCTGCCGACGACGCCCCAGACGGAACCGGAAGCCAGAACCAGGGTGTCTTGAGCCATATTAAACCCAGTTAGGCTCTGATTCTGGAAGCAATAGGTGGCAAAATGGTGACATGATGGATTGGTAAGTATTGGAGAATTTTACTTTCTGCCTACTGAGCCTGCTTTACAGATGCCTTCTTTCTTCCATTTTTTGCTATAGCAATAGCAATAGCATTTTAGGCTTATATACTGACCCATAGTGCTTTACAATACTTTCTGGGCAGTTTCCAATGTAAGCATTTTTTCATATTGCCCCCAACAGTCTGGGTCTTCATTTTACTGACCTCAGAATGATGGAAGGCTGAGTCAATCTTGAGCCTCTCAGAACTGAACTCCAGAATGTGAGTTTGCCTGCAATGCTGCACTTTAATCACTGCACCACCAAGGCTTCAGACTGCGTTTCAGGTATTTCTGACGTACTATAAAGTATACTTGGTTATAGTCCAAGCTCAATTATAAATCAGGGAATCTCTCACTAACCAAAACAGTTGCCTAACAAGGATGCAAATATATATATTGACCCAATCAGCCTCACAATCAGCATTAAAGGTTATAAAACCTGGACTGAATGCCTAATGGCATCCTAATCATACATCCTAATCTCTCTTTGTATGATTGTTTGTGTTACTATAACAAAGAACGTTCAGTATTCACTATATGTGCATGTTCATTATAGATATTGAAATAATGAACAAAATGTCAATACCTTTAGAAATTCAAAATAACAGACTAACAGAGTTGGAAGGAACCTTGGAGGTCTTCTAGACCAACCTCCTGCTGAAGCTGGAAACCTATACCATTTCAGACAAATGGTTATCCAATATCTTCTTAAAAACCTCTAGTGTTGGAGCACCTACAACTTCTGGAGGCAAGTCGTTCCACTGATTAATTGTTCTGTCAGAAAATTTCTCCTTAGTTCTAGGTTGGTTCTTTCCTTGCTTCTTGTCCTGGCTTCAGGTGCTTTGGAGAATAGGTCAACCTATTCTTTGGAGAATAGAATTCATCATTCCTTCCTTTCCACTTCCATATTTTTTTAAAAAAACCCATTGATTCCATATCTCCCATAATTTACGTAGATATTATGTAATTTTAGGAGGGAAATCTTAGTTCCCCTTCCTGGCAATAAAAATGTTAGTAGCATGAAAGAATCTTGTAAATTTCAATGCTGCAAATATAGGCTATGCTTCCTGAAAATTAACAAAGCTACAAAAAAAATCTACATGTGTTTTTAAAGCATAATAAAATTAAATTCTCAGTTTCTGACATGTATAATAACAGAGCTAGACCAGGGACTTCCCATTGCTAAAATCAGCAACTTTCAGCTTGATCCTCTCCAATCTCTTCTATCCATTCAGTGGTATGTTACAGAAATTATTTTAGAAGTCATTGAAATGAACATTGAACAATAGCAGCAAAATATGGTATATGTCCTATACAAACTGCATTTGTAATACATGTCTGTACTCTACATATACTGATGCTAATTATAATTTCTATAATGTAGTTCAAGAATTATCTTACAATTTGGGCATAAATGGAAAGCAATATTTCCATGTAAATTTGTTATATAATAATCTATTCTGCTCTTTGGTTTCTTTATGTAGGTAAACACAACAGCAGGAAGCTTTCTTTTTTAGGAACTGGGATGTTTTAATTAACATGAGAGGATTGCATACCATGTATAGAGTTGATTAAAAACAATGCTAATGGGTCACGATGATTTAATGGGCATCTACCAGCAGCCTGAACTGAATTTAATTTTTGAAACTGTTTCTGAAAGATTAAATCCTGGAAGGAGAAGCCTATCTGCTCTCACCAATATCTGCAAGATGAGCATCATCAGTAAAAGAAGAAATCACATCCCTATATTTATATTATATATAAACTCTTGCTGTGTGACATAAACAGTGTGCCACGTAAATGATAGAAGGATAAATTCTGTAAGACTTCAACAGAATGTCCTATTATTTGTGACAGAGGATAAATAATATTTTGTTTTGAAATTATATAAGCACTATATTTCTAAGTAAGTTGGTCCTAGAATTCAAGGCTAACATTCAAATTTAGTTACCATATGTTCCACCACAATTAACAGCACTTTTAATCATGGCGATGAAATGTTTAATTAGTTTCAATGATGCTTCTCATTAATACATTTTAAGCTGCTAGGTAGTTTATCTATTTAAAATATATGAATGGCTGCCATCTTAAAATACAGCTAACAGTAGCTCATACAACAATAAAAATGCTACACTATTAAAAAAACATAAAACTGTAAAACATGATCAAACATAACTGCCTCCACCCCACTTGACTCCAGCACCTGGATGAAAAGTCAGAATGGCTTTCTGGAAAGTTCAGAAACTGGGCCCTGCTTTTACTAGAGGGTGTTCCACAGGGCAGGAGGAAGCCATGGAAAAGGCATGTCTCCGAGGTCCCACTGGACATTTCAGGGAAGGAATCTGGAGTGTGCTTATCCTATCTGATCTGGTAGGGCAGGTAGATCATCTCTGTGATAGGTAGTCCAGTATATACGTAACCTGGTCCCATGCTAGTAGGAGTTTCAAGATGATAGCCAGCATCTTAAATTTCATCTGGAAGAAAACTGGGAGCCACTGCAGGTTACCTACCAGAAGTGCAATGTGAGCAAACCTAGAAGTGTCCAGCATTGTACACACCACTACATTTTGGCTCATGCTATAATTTTGATATGCTTCTCTCCTTAGAAATCACAGCAGAAAATCATACAGAAATGTTTATTTTAGAAATCACAGCAGGAAATAATACACAAATGTTTGGGAATTGTGATCAGAGGCAATTCTGAAGCATATAAATAAGAATTAGACATGTTATCCACCTCACTATGAAGATTTCTTGATAAATATATTCATTATATTTCACTAATAATGTGACTTTTTCCAAGGCTTTAACCTTTAGTTAGCATGGTGTTGCAAATTGAGATATACATTTGTCTTTATCATGTGTGTTATCATCTTGTACTCTGTATTGTCTTTCAAGTTTAGAAGAGACTTGATTTACCTTGGACATGTGTCCATGCTAATAAAAATGTGATAATTCTCAATTTTGCACCTTTCGAGTGATGTTGGAATTAGAGGCAGCCTTCTGGTGGTGTAGAATTTGTGAAACTAGAAAATTTATTAAGTTTTTAAAAATATTCTCTTTTTTTCTTTTGAGATAGTATAAATTTAAAAAAAGTATGAAGTGTCAAAACTATGTTTTGCATATGTATGGTGAAATCATTGATAATATGCTTGACAGAATTACATACAAAAGAATGACACACTATTTTTTTTTCAGAAGATGAGGATTTTGTTTGTGTAGATTATTATATACAGATTGATAGACCCAGTTTGCATGTGCATGGTCAACATTAAAATCTGATTTTACATTTAAAATGCTGTTTTTAGCTATCTACTAATGTCCTTTTTTATCCCATCAACTATTTCTCAGGTCCTTCCAGAAAATCTAGCCCAGTATTTGCTAAACTGTATTCAGTAATAAAGTGTGAGTCTACAATAGAAGCATTGTTCACTTAGTTTAAACATTCATATTCATAGCACATGATAAAAGCTGCCCTCTGAATGTGAAATAGTTGATGGCTCATGTTATAATTTTGGGGGCAACCACCTTTTTTTCAAGACCTTCAAGTTTTATCCTATAGCAAGAAAGGTTATTTCTAGCACTTGACCCAGTAAGTGTCATCTGAGTCAATTTAATACTGCGGTTTCTAAGACTACGGAGTTAATAATTCAACTTGTTTTTTTTTACCAGAGGTACATAAATGATAATTCCACAGTAGTTACTTGAAGGGCAATGCTCTTCTCTTTATCCTTTAACAATCAGAGACAACTACTTAGGGAGATTTGATATTGTCAACCTACATACTAATTCTGGATATGCTGTGGGTATGCTGAATCAGTGTTTGGAATCAAGAATAGCTTGGCTCATAGCTAACCTTCACCTAGCAAGATTCAGCCCAGAAAAGAGTATTCTTACAGAAGTTAGTAAAAGGCAGGTTATATAATATGAGTTGGTTGGCTCTTTTTCTTGGCCAATTGCAACATGCTGTGAAACGGGCTTTGTATGTAAGCCTTGAATATGCCATGAGAACATATATAATGTTATATATATGCTTATAATTATTTATAATATTATAATATTAATGTGATTTTAATGCATTCTTGCAATTTTATTCTAATGTTTGTTATTTGGTTGCTTCTGATGGTTTGTGGCCCAGGGAACATAATTTTGTAAACTGTATATTCATCCCAGTGGTGGGTTGCCCCCGGTTCGGTCCGGTTCGCATGATCCGGTAGCGGTGACGCTATGATGTCACTGAACCAGTTCTATGCGTCCCGGACCGCGCCCCCCCGCATGCCCGTACTTACCGGCCCAGTCGTGGAGCGCGCTTGCGTGCATGCGCAGAAAACATTTTGACATTTTTTGGCCAAAAAAAGCTTCTGTGCATGCACAGGAGTGCCCGTTCAGCGTGTGCCAGATGCGCGCTCCGCACACCCCAACCATGCGCAAAACGCATGCACCTTTAGAACTGGTAGGAGAGGTAAGTAGAACCCACCCCTGATTCATCCCAAAAATAATAAAAGAGAGAAAAAAATAAGAAAAAATGTTCCCTCTATCTCAGCTCAGTAACAGTGATATACAGAAGCACTGATTTAATAGAAGGGTTACTTAACTTTACGTATTGTAAAGTAGCATATTTACTATGCATGTTATAATTCTTTCATTTAACTGGAGCAACAAAAAACTTATAAGAAGAAATAATAATCTTCTGAATAACTTGTAGTAATGAGAAACCTGATTGTGACTTGACTTTGATCTGTTATTTAAATGTGGGAATGTGAACTCTAGCTTTATGATATTTCATATCATACACTCCTTTAAGTGAAAGTAAAAAAATGTTGGTTACTTATAATACAATGTACTTTAAAGAATCAACAGAATTCTTATTAATCTTATTAATATTTCTATATTCATCTGGCTTTTTTTTGGCTGAATTCTTAAAGGAAGAAAAACTAGCATTCACAATATGTGTGGTGAAAATGGTTGGAAAATAACTTCAGAGTTAGGGTTACTATAGATCAGGGCTGTGAAACTCCCGGCCCCTGGGCCGGCTGTGTCATGGGCTGGCCATGCCCATGCCCATGCCCAGTTTAGCAAAGAGGAAAAAAGTCCAGATACGTCATGTGATGCCGCCGTGGCAACATGAGTTTGACACCCCTGCTATAGATAATTTCCAGTTTGATTTACACGTTCCTATATCTAGACCAGATCAAACACACATGTATTAATTTAGCTATTTCACTGGTCATAAGGCTACCAGTAGTAGGAAAAGGAAATGTCAATTTTGCAGAGGTCCAAAACAATTATTTATAGAACATTTTTAAATGAATGGAAGGCTTCAGTTAATTAAGTCAACTGGTTTGTAATCCTTGTTGTATGGGGAAATGGTAGTTGTCTTCCCTTATAAAGACTGAGATAGAAATATTATGATTTGACTCCAATTTTTAAAAAGGACTTTTGTCCAAAGAGATCAATCTCAGTATCTTCTTGTCTCAGTATGCTATAGGAAAGGCAAGATTTAAGGGGATAAAAGGAGTAAACCAATTAGCCCCAACTCTGTTACATGGATCTAGTCTGAAACAGATTTATTGGATGGATGTAGCAGCTCAGAATTACAAACTCAATGTGAGCGTCCACAAGATGGATTGTGATTTCCTTTGTTTATGTAAATATTTGTAGTATTAGAGATTAAATTTGGATCACACCATATTCTACTACTTTTTGTCCCTTTCTGTAATTTCAACATATGAAAGGAACATATGGTGACTACAGTATTTTTGTAATAAATTATAACATTGCCATTAGTGTAGTGACTAGCAATATTTGCAGTTATTTTTATTGGTTTTAGGTATTTATTTTAATTGATATTGCATCTCTAATTGGGGAAAAAGATTTCTCCTATTTCTTACTAATAGGTTAAATCTCTTCTCCCTTCTGCTGTTTTTTTTCAGTGACAGTAAGCACTAGGAATTTTCCAATAATTTTTGGTTGATAGTACAGATGAAAATGTTATAATTTAAATTATTACATGTTTAGAATATTGCAGGAATAAAAAGATAATGTGGCAGTCACATTGTTTTATATAAAATATTTTATGATGCGGCAAGTAATTTAGAGGAATGTTTTTATTTATTTTATTCAAAGATTTAATATTCTACCCACTAACCCAAAGGGATTAGATAGATCCAAAAGTAATATTGAATCAAACTTTAATCTTCAGACTGGATTTTTAATAACAAACACAATTTCCTTTTCACTTGATAACTAGATAGGTTAATAACCAGTCACATTAACATGACAGAAATGTAATGTGAGTGGGGTGGGGTGAAGGTTTGGTATATATTATCAGTATCTTTCTGGGCATGTGTGTATCCATACCTTGAAAGTAAACTCTGTCTTTGGGTACATTGTATGCATTTTGGACCATATTTGGGACTCTCTATCAACTTTCACTATTATCAAGGCTGTACCGCTATTTAAAATGAAATTTGAAAGGTTTTCCCTTTTCCCCATTTTTGAACAGGAGAAAAAGTCAACGATTCTTTCCCTGGGCCAGCAGAATATCTTTACATCAGAGAGTTGTTCCTATTGCATTAATCCATAACAGATAGATCCTGGTAGGCTTTTTGGCTACAATTTTGTCAGGACTTCAAACAAAAGGCAAAGCCTTTTCTCCTCTTTTCAGAATAAGTAAATAAAAGACAACTCTCAAATTAAAGATTTCCCCTGTCTTTCTCCAAACAGGCTTGGATTTAGAAGCACACCTAATTATTATTACAGTTGTTGGAAGCTGATTTTGCTCTGTCTCATTCTTGTGAAAGCAGTGAAGAAGTTTGTTTAATTGAAAAATGTTTTCTTTTCTTTAGTGGATGGATGTATACATAGAGCTGCTGGTCCTTGTCTAGTTGCTGAATGTCGCAGTCTGAGTGGCTGTGAAACCGGACAAGCCAAAATCACTTGTGGTTATGACCTACCAGCAAAATGTGAGTAAGCTATTTCATACTTTTAAAAAAATCAGGTGAAATTATATATCTATATTTACATCTATATATTGAATTTTCAACAAACTAATATAATGAAGCACTAATGAAATTAGCAAAATTAAGTGTGGTTTACGATGACTTTTGTCCTTTGGGAAATGGAGATATTTTAAAAGCTTATTTTCTGCTAAATGGATGCATCCTGCTTACTTTGGAAAATAGGATGGGCCACAGATTTCTGCCTAGCAAAAAGCCTTCTAGCATTTTAAGAGAATAAACATTTTAATTTTGATTGGATGTCTGTAGTGATGGTGGTTTCACCAGAAGATTGTCCAGGAGGCATCAGATTGCTGAAATCTATTCTTTTGACTTAGATGTATGGCACATAAAACTTTATATTTCCATGTAATGTCACACAGAATTAACCAAGGATTTCTTTTAGTTACTAAAAGGTTATATTCTATTTTATCCTGTCCTTATTATAGAGCACCTATGTAGATTGGTGTTTCTCATCTTCAATGCTCCTTAATCTTTAGATGGCCTCCTCTTTGGCTAATGTAGTTGAAGCATTATTCTGTTTGGCCTTGGCCAAATCAAATGAGATGAGGTCATTGAAAACAGGTGTGATTAATTCCACTTTGGAGTCTATAGAAGTTGTTCAGAAAGATTCAAGATGATGCTGTATATTTGCTGATTTCAAAGGGGTCTGCCTGCTGTCGTGACTGGAAGAAGTAGCATAAGGTCTTTCTTTGTTCTTATTAAATTTTTGTTAGTGTCTTATATTTTTTAATATTTGTGGAGGTTCTCCCCCCCCCCCCCATTGATGTCTTATGTACTACTGTGTGTTATCTTCTCATTCTGCCTTTAAATAAAGCCTTTATTGATGTGGTCATTCCTTCTGAATGCAAAAGCCCCTGTGATTAAATCCTGCTGGGATGAGGATAGAGCAATAGAGAGATGCACAGCTTCTGACCCGATACAGATTCCTTGGGAGCAAATTCAGTTTAAGTGAAAAAGATTAAAGTGATTTATGTTGTTTCAGCTCTTGGGTGTAGATTGATTGGCAAATACACTGAGGACTTTGTCACACCTAAGCATTACTGCTTTCAGTATTAGAATAAGTTTTTCTCACTTCAAAACCGTGAATTGACAACAGTCCCATTATATGTAAATGAAGAGATGGTTATCTTCTTTTCCATGTTACATAATAGTGGAACCATTCTTGGGAAAGTAAACACTGAAATAGTAATATGCAGCTTGGCTGCATAATTACAGTTATTAGAATGTAGGCTGTATTTTATACTGTAAAACTTGCTGAATGATTTGGACATTCCAGGGTCATTTCTATACAGTTCAAAATAGTGAGGTGTGCTGCTGTGTTCCAGAGGCTGCAAATTTCTGTTCTATGCTTTTAATCAAAATTGAATATGTTTATATGTATTAAATGTGACAAACATTTAATTAAAATTAAACCTGATCTATTCAGTACTCCAGGTTGTCTGTACTGTAAAATCAATTTCAGTCCAGGAAAAGGCCCAGGTTACAATTGAATGAACATTGTATCTCAACCTGTGCAAAAGTTTAAAAGATGCTGTGCTTCAATTAAAAAAAAATAATGATGTAATCCCATCCCTTACAAAGCTACTTCGTGAAGGAATGCATGCCCTCAACTTCTCACCAAAAGGAGGTTGTGTTGCTCTGTTTCACTTGAAGGCTACCTTGAATTGTCCCAATAGCTGGAGGAGGCTTTTATGTATAAGTAGAAACTTCTTCCAAGGAATGGAACTACAGCTCAAAGCTGAGAACTGATGAGAAGTGCCAATAAAGGCAAATCATTCTACCTTTCTGCCACAAAGCAGCTTACATAGGTAAATTATAGCCATTTTATAGATCTCAATATAAGAATATTCTTTGCCTTCCTACTAAAGTTGAAAACTTTTTTTATATCTTAGCTGTTCTCAAACTCATCACCCTTTTGCAGCTTAATTCGCTTAGAAAAAGAAACCCTCAGGATCTTCAAAACCCAGGATCGTTGGGACAATAAGCTCTTACTTCCCATCCAGAAAAGGAGGCTGCTTTGTGAAACTAGTCTACAATAGTCTTTTCTCTCATCCAACATTTCATCCCTTCTCTGGCCTCCTGCAGAGAATCTGAATTATGTTGCCTGTCATATAAATAGGGATGCATAAGCTAGGGGCATACACAAAGCTCTGCATCTTTTATTTAAGAAACCATTAATTTTAGGCGTTACCCATGTTTCTTTGAAGTATCCTGTAAAATAAAAAGCTCCCAGAGCAGCTAATAATGATCTATAATAAAATAGTAAAAATGGAATACAAAAGGAAAGAGATTGGGCATTGGGATGAAGGAAAGGGAGCAAGGCTGCAGATTCTGTTATCTATTCTTCATTGCTGAAATGGCCTTATAGAACAGAAAAGATTTTGGAAGAGGAATAAAAAACTCATGGATTTTCTCTCCTTTGGAAGAGGAATCGGTGTGGGACTCTGCAGAGCTAAAGTAATGGTTCCCCGTGTCTCCTCAATGAAGTGCATAGAATGGCTAAACATTAAAACAGTAGGGGAGAAGAAGCCAAGTACACAACTGGATAAAAACAAGGCCTGAAGATTATTACTAGAGACTGTGTGGAGCCTCAATCAGATTTTTAGTCAGGAATGACCAGATAATGCTTTCCCCAAAGCGTAAAAAAGTGGAACAGAGTCCAATTTCTCCTTCTTAACTACTGGTAAGTCTATCAAGAAAGGCAGACTAAGGACAACCAAATTCTTGCTTCTTTAGTTTTTGAAGGAATTAACCCTGCCTTTCCTAAAAGAGATGATTTGGGTAGCAGAAGAAGGGATATAATTCCATGTAGTAGTATTAGTAGTAGTAAATTGGAGGCACCTGATTTTTGAGTACTAGAAAAAAATGTGGTGAGCAGACAGAAAACAAGCAATGATGCACCAATAACAGGTAGATTGTGGAATAATAAATGAAGGATATTTATTAAGGTAATATCAGGATTGTATAGGTAGCAGGTTGAAGCATTATTTACACAATATTTTTGAGAAAATATAGTAATATTTGGCAAAAATTAATTGATACTTTTAATTTGTTTCTGGCCTAATTGGTGATCACGGCCTGCCTCATTTTAGTGAGCAAAATTTCCTTTTTTTAAATAAAATCACATTCTGACCCAGTCCTTTTTTATTCTGTGGTTTCTTGTGGATGTTCTCATACTCATCAGGCAGGCACAGAAATCTGTAACATAAAAATGATGTTATTACACAAATGGCACTATTATATATTTGGTCACAATATCTGATACAGTATGTAAGTCACAGCATTCATGGCACATAGCACTGTCATGTACCTTTCATCATTTGTCATCCTATGGACATTAGTTCTGTGGAAATAAGACAGATTGGTTGGGCATAGTCCAGGATGGTTAGAAGGATAGTTTATTAGGATCCCAATGGTTTACTTTTATGATCTGTCATAGTGGTCCCTTGGTCTGCATTAGATAATGTCATTTGCTGCCTGATCAAATCTACAAATTTGCTGGACCCTTCTCTTCTTTATAATTTTTAAATCTCTTGGCATTTTACTACATCTTATTGTATATGTTATTAAAAAAATGGGTAGCTGTCCTCTCATGGGCTACAACTAGATATTGAACCAATCCATCTGTAATTCAAGGAGATATTCATGAAAGAGTAGCCACTAAATCAATATCAAAGCAGTATGTGATGTTTCAGAAATATTAGATTAAGTTCCATTGGGTGAGAGCAAGAGAGCAGAAGTCAGGGTTCAGGTAAAAAGGAGCCAATATATAAGCGATCTGTCAGGCATTAAGATTCGAAGCACACAAAGAGTCAAGTATACAAGGTTGCATATAGTACACATTTTTCTGGCAATAAGTTGCTCTGTAACAGAGGCCTTTATAATGAAGGTTACAACACTGTCATACCCTAACTTATATGTTCTGACAGCAAAGCCTATTAACTATTGAGCTTGTTTTGTTACAGTTTTCTTCCCAAAGTTACTGAGACTTTTTGTATTTGATGTGCTTCTGTTTACTCTAACTGGGTGGCTGTACAAATGAATCTGGGGTCTGAGGCCCTTCTTTTGAGAGACATGACTGCTCCAGGATCTTTGCCAGGATGGGATTTGAGATCTGCTGTGGCTAAGAAGTTCAGAAACATAATAAACAGTTGGGGTATATGTGGCTAGTGATCAGTTAACATGGAGTTTTGTTTCTTATAAATAATAATTATGTGTGTTGTTATATTATTAATATCTTAGAACTGGTTTTCAGAATTTTCTTCAGTGAGATGATGTAAATATTTTAATGATTTGGTGGTGTCCGGAGATTGATAAAGAAGCAATTAATCCAATTTTAAAGATCAAAATAATATATTGGAGTCTGTTGGCTTGGAGATAACTGATGGGAATATAAGCTACTTTGAGCATCCTAAGGAAAGATTGTCAACAGAGAAGAGAGGATCAGTTTATTTTGAGTCTGTTCCAAATCATCTATAAATCCACCCTGTTCTGGTTTCTATCTATCTGCATTTAATTTTTTTTTATTTTTATAAAATTAAAATCATAATCAGCTCAGCCACACAAATTAACAACCCCTGAATTATATATACACAAATTTCTGGTAAAGTCATAGGATAATTGAAAGCCATCATCTTTTATACTTTTAGTTTCAAAGAAATTGTAGACTTGTGGAAGACTATTCCACTCTTGAAAAAGATAGTCCTTTGAAAGTCTATGGGAAAAAATAATAATTAATTTCCATGAGAGATTGATTGGCTAGGGTTAGACCTTAGTCTCTCATAATCATGATGCTTTCCAGATATTATGCTCTGCTTGTCTTTATGAATTCAATCTATGAAAGTTGGTTGTGCCTCCTTAACAATTTTACCAAAGAGAATTTAGGATATAAAGGAGCTTTTCTGGTCCCATCCCTTTCTTGTAGGTAGTTATTTTTTTAGTTTAATTTCATCTGAGATAGACCATAACATAATATTAATCTAAAATTAAGCAAAAGCATTGAGAACTGCTTTTCTTCTTTTCTTCTCCAAACTCCCTAATATGTACTTGGGACCTCAAAGTACAGGATTACTTTGATTATTGTGAAGATTTACTGAATAAGACTATGTTTTCTTTGTCTTCTTTATTTAATGGAATAAAGTCCTAAACCAAACTTAAGAACATTTCTTAAAGATTCATGATAACAGTAGGAATGTAATGCTACTAATGTTATTTTGATCTATTCTTACACATCATGGCTTGCTGGCTTTAATAAACTAGGCCACCTATTCATCTGAGATACAGAAGATGAGAGTTTTCTTTAAATGAACATAATTAGATACAAAAGATTTGAACAATTATATGCTTGTAGCCAGGCTCTTCTCCTGCGGAAAGTGCTCAAGGAAGTGATGGCTTATCAGAACTAGACACCTTGGATAAAATTGATTTTTTTTTAATCTTTACCAATCAATTTTAATTATGGTTTTGGTTCTGAAACTGCCTTGATCATGCTATAGTTTCCCCTGCCCCACCCCACCCGAGAGAGGGATGGTCAATATAATCATGCTAATTTTCATGGACTCTTAAGAAGTTTGTGATTCGATTCAGGGCTATCTTAATGCGTGGGCCTGATGGGCACTTGCCGTGGTCCCCACGAGCATAGGGGCCTCATACTAATCTGTGTATGTTAACCCTTCAATGCACCTTGTATCATATAAATACAGCAACTGTATGGCTTACTGAGTATTTCAAGCCTTGTGTATTGTTCAAATGTTTATCATGTTGATTAGTTGCTGTTGCACAGCATGTTTTTAATGTTTCTATACCAATTTTGTTGGAAGTGCCAATAAAATTAATATATGTTTAATTTTATCGACCATTTACATTTTTATTCCTGTGAGTAGTTGTTGTAGGGACCCCAGTACACTGCTTTGCCTAAGGCCCATAATGCTGTTAAGTTGGCCCTGCCGGTGATGCAAGTTTCAAGTTCTGATAATGTTAGTATAAATTAGTATATACATGTAGTCCTTGCTTATTGACCACACATTTAGTAACCATTCAAAGTTATGCCAGCACTGAAAAAGGAGCTTCAGAATTGGTCCTCACAATTGTGGCCATCACAGCATCCCTGTAATCATGTGATCATGATTAATGTGCTTAGCAACATTAGTCACACTGTCCTGTGGTCACATGATCACCATTCACAAATTTCACAGCCGGCTTCTGACAAAGTCAATAAGAAAACTGGCAGGAAGTCACAGGTCACAATCATGTGATGTCTGCTTAATGATCCAGAGTGACTAACTTAAACCCCATCCAGACAAATTGACATTGTAAGTTGGGTACAATCACATGTTTTACTTTATGACTATATTGCTTAGCAATGGTGTTATTGGTCCCAATTGCAGTTAGTAAGTGAGGACTACCAATAGAGAGACTACAGAAGAGAAATATTTGATGGAAATGATTAAAATAGTGTCATCCACATAGATAATGTCATTCATATACATTTGGACAAGATTAAGAGCATACAAATTATACAGACTTCAGTAAGGCAAGTTAGTCTTGAGGTAAATATAGACAAAATGCCAATGCTCATTTATAGTAAGCTGATGAAGGCAGAGTCACTTTGAAACATTTCTTCCCAATTTTGTGCCACTTTACATGAGTTTTTTTAAAATGACAATCTATCAGTTGAGTCCCTTTCTTGTTTATGTTTCTCTCCTATTTCTTCTCCAGCCATTTCCCAATTTCTCAAAAAGAGTCACAGCTATGAGTGTTCAGAACTCAGATAATGATATTCCCTAACAAAAATAGGATTTAAAATTTTTTTTGAATATAAAAAAAATGAAGGGGAATAAGATTTGTTTGAGAAATCTATGCCAGTAGATGCTTCAAATTTGAATTTGAATAGCTATTTCAAATCCAAAATGGGCTGCACCAATCATAGGAACTACTACAACCTGTTCAACCTCATCAGATTGGAATCACAAGTATGGACAATCTTTTGGTGATTAGGACTTCTATTACTTCTGATAGATTAGGATGCTGCGGATGTGGCCCTATGCTAGCCAGGTGCTGTGCTGGCTCCCGATCTAATCTCCCAGCTACAAAAGCAAATGAATAGAACCTGCTCCATCCTCACATTCTCTAAACTTTCTTTTTAGTAACTTCATTTCAGTTGCCAGACTTTTGTCCTTTAATAAGAGACAGAATGCATTTTAAAAGTTTTTTTAACGTAACCTTACATTTTTATTTTCTGGTGGGAATACTGCTTGCAGTTAATATGTTCAAATCTTTTGCATCTTTAAACAAAGGTAAAGCTCTTTATTGGGGGGGGGGGAGTTTTACAAAACTGAGCAGGTGGTACTATTCATGGCTCAGTAGCTGCTAATGCACAGCAAGGAGCCAAATGTACTTGTACATGATCACAAAGCAGCGTGTATTTCATGAACAGAAGCTGCATTCTTTTCAAATTATCTCCATATGGCATTTCCCCCCATTGATTTTTCTATCGCTTCTTTCATTAGTGAAAAAATTTGAAAGATAATATTGAACATACTTCAGAAAGCATTCATAGCTCATATTAGGTTACTCTGTCATTGTGACAAACTTCAAGTTTTGAAGGGATTATTCTTAAGCAAAATAAATGCAGTATTTATTTTTACGTTTCTTTTGGACACTGATCTGTCAAATCACACAGCAATAATTTTTCCCTAGATTGATTAGATGATCTCTAAATTCAGCTTGAAGCCCAAATCAAAATCTAGATTCAGGAATCCCTGTTGACTTTAATCATAAATTTATGTTTGACAGAATTGGGTGTATTCTTCGGGGTGCTAATACACAGTTAGGAAATGAAGTGTACCATATTTCACCAGCTAGGAACATGAACTTTATACTATGTTTCTTAAAAAATGAATAGTTTAAAATAGGAAAATGAGCATAGCATATTAATTTCATGGAATATTGTTTAAAATTTGCAGGCAACTTTTAATGGTTTTAGAGGTTCAAATGTTTTTCTCCAAGAGATGGTTTCCAAAAATAAAAATTATTATTCAGATTTTGTGGTGGAAAAGGCAGTTCCACAGCTAATATTTTTCATGTCACACAGGGTTTAGAGATTACAATCAGCACCTTGAATTGCATTTGTAAACCTACCGTATATTCTGGCGTATAAGACGACTGGGCGTATAAGACGACCCCCAACTTTTCCAGTTAAAATAAAGAGTTT
>JANHFM010004584.1:45582-62405 GCA_032468115.1 Grayia smithii
TTAGATTGTTTTTAAGCTGATTACTATGTAGTCATTCATTCACTACACTCTTTCATGATGAGGTGTAGTAAGCATTTCTCCAGAAACTGGCCTTCTCAATGGTAGACCCTATCTGGAATGCTCTCCAAGTACCATATGCCTAGCTCTGGTTTTATTCTTTTTTAATATATATATATAAGGCAAAGGAATACTTATTCTTCCATGTGTTTTAATACATTTTTTATACACATTGCCATTCTTAAACTTTCTATATGGCCTCTACTTGACTTGGTTTTGACCCTGTATTTTAATTACTGCATTTTAGTATATATTTTAATTATTTTAGATTTTTGTGATTTTAGTCATCCTGGGAAAACCTGCATTTGAAGTACGGCATGAATTTGTTTTAAAGTAGAGAAATAAATTGCACACTATGGAAATGTATTAATGTAGCCTCTGCCCTTTAGGAAATGTTGTTTGGATATAAACTCACATTTCTGATAAACTTAATGTAGATCAATCCAATGTGATAATGTAACTATGCTCTCCAAGGTAATTCGTGATGTAATGCAAGTACTTAGAACCTATATTGGCATCATTCACAGTGGAAATAAACAAACTGGTTAATTATAAAGTTTTCTTTAGAGATTAGGAAGTATTCTGTTGTGTATGCATAATAATCTGGTTTTATTTTAAAAATTAGATTTGAAGCCATTAGTAAAAGACAAGTTTGTTTAAAAGTTTGTTTTGGATTACTTAGTATGTTATAATTGAATAAAATGATGGTACATATATTCAGTACGTTTAATACACATGGGACAATAAAGTATTTTAAATTATGCATGTTTTTCTTTTAATATAAAATCATGAAAGCATTTTTCTCAAGGAAACACTGCTTTCTATGGAGCATGGGGACCAGCAGTCAGAAATAGATTAAGTGAGTCTGATGTCCTAGGACTGAGCCTGCAAGCTGAAAGGCTCCTCCCCTTCCTTCAGCTTCCCGGCTTTCAGACTCGGTCCGATCTGAAAGGACATATTCGGTTGAGCTGCCTTTTTCGTAATTGCTGACTGCTACTCTCTGAGGGCTCACCTTTGGGGTTTGAGCCCTGCCAGCATGACGGGGTCACCCCCAAGCCCGCTGAAGGCCTTCTCTTGACATTTCTTGCCCTGGGGCTCCCAGTTTTCTGGTTGAGCCCCAGGATTCCAGTATGAAGGGCTCACGCCCGACTCTGCTGAAAACCCTACATGGTATTCGAAGGGCCTGCTGCCTTGACCGGTCGCAGGCCCTGCATTCCAGCGCGAACAGCCTGGCCAGACCCCACTGAAGGCTGTGCTTTGTGCACAGCAGTCTGCAGGCTTGCAGACTTTCTGAACGTCCCTGGATTCGCCCACTCGTTCTGCAACCAGATCGGGCCCGCGATCTCTCCAACGAGCGGCCTGATTATTGGACACCACCTACAGTGGCAGGGAGCTACATCGGAGCTGGTAAGATCCTCCTCAGCTGACTGGCACTCTGCCGCTTATCTCTCCGATCGCTCAAGCAGCCTGGAGCACAGTGCGCTTTTGCAGCCGTTGGCCCCGGCGGACCTTCTCAGAGACTCCTTAGCCTCATCCTCAGTTGTTGTTGGTATGGGGGTGGTGAGAGCTTCCCCAGGACACCATTTCTGGTAGTTTGGGCCGGAAACTCACCCCGTTGACTCCCTTTTGACTTTTGGCCTTTTCCCTGCCATTTTGGAGTGCCTCGGCCGACCACCATTTTAAAGAAGGTTTTGGGCCATTTGCAGGCCAGCCCACCATTTTGTTTTGCCTCATGGTGCCTTAGAGGCCTAGCTAGCCTCAGTAGTGGCAAGATGGCCTCCACCCATCAGAGCCGCCCCTCTAAGAGGGGCCATATTCCAGGGGATTTACCTGGGCCCTCCACCGATTCCACTGAGACACCTGGCCCATCCAAATAGGGCAAGGCTTCCAGGCCCTCCTCTTCTACCTCCAGACAATCTAAGGCAGCTGAGAGAGAAGCCTTGAAGAGACATAAGGCCATTTAAAAGACCATAGCAAGAGCTATTAAGGAGGTCTCTCATTGGGGGGCCTCTCCTGTTGGTGACTCATTTTCATCAAGGAATATCCATTCCACAAGGGGCCCTTCCTGCTTCTCCTTAGGGTTTGCTATCCCAGGCCCTATCCATAGCCTGGTCCCCAGATAAGGAGGCCTCTCCCTCCAGTAAGCAAGATGGGGCAACTAATTTGATACTTGCACCCCTTCCTGATCCTTTCCCCCCACTGGTTCAGCCTGTGGATCTCTCTGTCTCTTTGGTCCAGGCCATACCTGCCCCACCTGCGGCCCCAGCTGCTTAAGGAGGGGGCCCTGCAGCCCCGGCTTTACCACTAGGCCTGGCCTCTATTATTCAAGAAGCAATACAGAGGGGCATCAGTTCTGAGCTGCAGAAGTACACCAGCTCATTGGTTTCAGAACTAACGGGGTCCCAGGGGTCCCTCCAACATTCTCATCCTGACTGGGCACCCCTCACGCCTCCCAGGAGGGCAGGGATTCTGAGCGGGGCCCATCTGTCCCATTGTTTGGGGAGCCAACTATGGAGGCCGAGGAACTTCACACAGACACAGACACACACACAGACACACACACACACAGACACACACACAGATCTGTTTTAGATGCATGTATATGTTTGTATGCCTGTGTATGTGACCCTCCACCTCTTTACGAAAAAACATATATTGTACAGCTGATTTTATAGGGTTAAACTTTTTAAAATTAACAACTGAATATGACACGTAGCTGAGGAAGTTAGCAGTTCAGATCTCCCACTTGGAAGTCACTTAAGAGGTGTTAGCTGCTATTTTAGTAATTCCTAGACTCAGCTGTTCAATTCTGTTATTGGGATAACACTTTCTTACAAGGGTATCATAAGAGTTCCTCAGATAATATATGAGAATGATCACCTTAGAGTGCTCATTATTATTCTTACCCAATCAATACTGTGCATAAACACTTCTGCTGAGAGAGAAGGCACTGATTGCTTCCCTTTACTAAAACGGGTTGAAATGTTAAAGAGATATAAAGATGCTCTGAATGCTTTACTGAAATATCCCAAGGGAGAGAATATGAACAATGCGATCCATAAGGATACTGGACAGCTTCCATCTCTATCATCAGTTTCTATTGAAAAGACTTATTGAATTGGTGTCACTAAGGGGTGTCAGTTTTTCTGGAATATATATCTTTTCCTTTGGAGCTTCTCTTCTGTAAATATTTAACGAGAACATGACTTAAAACTTAATTTATATGCAAAGGTATAAATCAAAGTTAGTATCCTTAGGCAGCTGATACCTTGCTTTCTTATCAGTGCAAGAGCAACAACATGGTTGTAGCCAATAAGTGTCACCTGAAGGGAAATGCACCTGTGCATCTGCATTGGCACTGGAATATTATTACCATCAGAAGGATAAAGGAGTAAATCTAAGACTGTGTGGAGCAGCCTTTCTATATGCCACACTGAAGATTTAGAATGCCAGCCCAGTAAACAGGTGAAAACCAAGATCACATTCAGATGATATTTATATTTGGGTCTTGCTGACAACATCTGTCAAGAAGACTGTGATTTAGGGTTGGGCCTTTCTGTATATGTTTTTTCTGTCATTGCTGCACTGTTGGTACCTGGGAGGCCCCCTCTTTGCTGATCTTCCATAAAGATTTTAAAGTGTAGTTGTTGCTTGGACTTCAGACCCTGGAATGGGGTGATAATTTTATTAGTAAGTGTCAATGTAATAATATATGTCTTTTGGGAGGTATTTTGATCTGGATGTCGTAAACTGCTGGGAATCATTTTGGAGTATGATTGTATTCAAAAATTACAACTAAATAAATCTGCAGAATACAGTTTGTCGAAAGGTTACTCAGCAGTCACAGAAAAATATAAAACTGCCTTTCATTTTCTCATCTAGTGCAGCATCATCAATAGTTACTGGCAGGCAGGAGTTTTATAGTTATACCTGGAGATGCCAAAAATTAAACCTGGGGCATCCAGGTGTACAAAGAGGACTTCAAGATTTTTGAAATATGTGGGACTGCTAGTGTTTAAAAGATTGAATTAGAAAGAAAGAGGAGTGAGTCAGAAAAAAAAGTAAAAGGGAAAGCAGTCCCTGCAGATTTTACTCTACTAATTATACCTGACTTTAGGGGGCCGTGCACATCTCCATTTCTTTAAACCATTGAGTTAGCAGTGTCCAAAGACATTTCCACCGTCATGCCACTAGCGTGTCATGTTGCAGCTCAAAGCATATAGTGAAACACGGAATGCTGTTACCTTCCCACTGAAGTGATACCTGTTTATCTACTTGCATTTACATGCTTTTAAACTGCTAGGTTGGCAGGAGCTGGGGCTAGTGATGGGAGCACACTCTGTCATGCGGTGATATGACTCAAACTGCCAGAGTATTTATCTTCTCCACCGTGTTTTAAAGGAAAAGGAAAAGGAAGAAAATGAATACGCAGGATAATAAACAAATATCAGATTTTTTAAATAGATCTCAACTCTATTATTCCAAATAAGGAATAATTATGCATTTTCCCATTCACTAATTGGTTAAAGCATATCAGTGTGCATTAGCATTTTTACATGATGAAGTAGTCTAGTTATGACCATAAATTGTCTCCCAAAATATGGAGACAGGGCAGAATTAGCAGTCTGCAAGTACAGTGAAGCAAAGAGAACAATGGTGGAATTCAATTTTTTTTACTACCAGTTCTGTGGGCGTGGCTTGGTAGGCATGGTGTGGCTTGGTGGGTGTGGCAGGGGAAGGATGCTGCAAAATCTCCATTCCCACTCCACTCCAGGGGAAGGATACTGCAAAATCCCCATTCCCTCCCCACTCCTGGGTGAAAGATATTGCAAAATCCCCATTCCCACCCCACTCTGGGGGCAGCCAGAGGTGGCATTTGCCGGTTCTCCGAACTACTCAAAATTTCCATTACCGGTTCTCCAGAATCTGTCAGAACCTGCTGGATTTCACCCCTGAAAGAGAACCAATACCTCATATTACTTTTCCTGAAATATCAGAGCAAAACAGCATGTAAAAAGTTTAATCTTAGAAACCAGAGTAAAATAACATGTTTGGACTAGGGTTTGCTTGTTTTTTGGTGCTTTTGAATCAGTCTGGAGTCTTGGTGACTACCCTCCAGTTTTCTTGGCAAGATTTTTTAGTGGTTTGCCATTGCTGGCGTTGTGTCTCAGGTGGCACTAGAAGTCTAATGCTTTGACCACTATACCAACTGGCTCAGTAGTTTGGGCTAATAGCTCTCATTATTAGGATATACTGTACTTCATAAACTAGACTTAATAAGAAGACTGCTACTACTGGGTAAACAGTGGTTTAGCTTCATTTGCTCACTATTTTTCAGTTAAAACAGTAAATATTCCTCCCTTAAAAGGAATTTCAAATGAAAAATACTTAAAAAAAATTTTTTTAAGGAATGAATTCTTTGCTCTTATCTTAGAAGACTCAAAATTCTTTGATAGCATGATTGGTAGGATATAGAATATGGAATGTTAGAAACTACTATTACCAGCCTTTTTAACATTAATGATCAATACTTTACTCCATGGCGGTATATGTTGTAACTTGGAAGCAGGAGAAGAACTCTGGGTATAATGAAGGCTGAGGTATAAGGAAATACGATGGTGGTTTTTAGACACTGCCTAGCCAAATGAGCTCACTCTCAGAGATTTGTGTGATCATCATTTTATTGTTTGGATCGTAACCCTGGGCTCACATGCATGCAATGGAATGGACTTTCTCATTACTGTAAAACTTTCACAATCCTCTTTCAAAGGAGGAATGGAGAGGGAAGGTAGAAAACAATGAGTGATTAGTTTTCTAACATTTGCAGTTGCTTACTGCAAATAGCATGCAAATAGATGTGTAACTTCATTTGTGCTAATAACTGGCCTGTCTTCCAGTGCTTCCCATGTGATACTTGCCCCCCCCCCCCTTTAGAATTGTAGGTTAATAATGAAATAATGTTCTAGGTGATTTTGATGCATTAGGTATTAAGTAGGATTTAAGTAGGAACTGTTATATAGGTTTGTGGGAAACTTTACCATATTACGCTTGACAAAGTTTAAAAACTGAGGTCAGTATAGCTGTTTAAAATCTCTGTGGTGATAAAATTAGGGAGAAAAAAGGAACATTTAGCGTTTTAAAGCTAGAAGACGTCAGATTTAGTCAAAGTCTAGGTAAGTTTTATAGTGTTTTCTCTGAATGAAAATAACAAAATAGTTGGATACTTTTGTTGTCATCTGGTATTGGAAATTCTTGGCTCTATAATTCTTAATTTTTTAACTTGAATTTCAAAGATTATACACTATAAATTTTCCATTGAGGCCTGACCTTATGAAAGAGAAATGTAACAAATGGTAAGGATTTTGATTTTTAAAAATCTTGATTGCTATCAGTCATATCAAATCATTCTCATTTTTTCTCTGCCTTGATTAATAGAAAAAATATATAATACTTTTCATCTTCTGTTAAATATTTCAACCTGTGCTGGATGACTGAAGATGCAAAATATATAACCACATGGCAAAACACAACTGCTCTGTGTCTTCTTCTCGATGTGTTGATTGAGTTATTTGTACAGAATAAGAATAGATCCAACATATATAATGGAATGTGTGAACAGAAACACCAATTCTAAAACATCTTGTATAATAAAAGAGTTTTGGAAACTGACTTGGTTATTCAGTACAATTAAAATCACTGTGTATATATGAAATGTGATCTGTGCGTTTGCAATTAACCTGGAACTTATTAACAGCTGCAGAATTAATTAATGGTTTGTGATATGGCGTTTGCCCTTGAGGAATAGGCACTGAATTCATACAAAGATATAATGAAAAGTGTTAGAGGAAACATGAAAATATGATTCCATTTATTTCATAAATGATTAGTGTTTATATGGCTATTTTTCTAAATATACTGTATTCTCATCTAGTTGATAGAAATAAAAACGGTTAATTAAAATGCCCTTTTGCAATCTAAATCTTCTCTAATTACTTGCATGTCCAATTTTATAAAGAGTCCAACCCTTTAGCTTCATTGGCTTGAAATTCTGAGAGTTGGAATCCAACACATATAGAACTAAAGACTAGGGGAAGATGTTAAGATTAATGAGATCTATCAAATTCACATTTAGCTTAGTGATGTTGTGCCAATCTCTATCCCTCTATCTTTCCAACCTGCTTCTTGGAGTTTATTATTCTTGGAATAAAATGAAAGGAGATTTTCTACCTTAAGAACTGGTAGTATATAAATTGTGTCCAACCCTTGACTCAAGGGCCACATGCAACTTTGGACAGCTAGTAATGCAGCCCCATAAGATCAGAAACTTTTAACATTATCATGTGATTTATTTACATTTATATTTTATATGTTTCCCAAGACAATTTCTCTTTATTCAATACAGCCCAAGCAAGCCTAAAGTTTGAACACCCATGTTCTAAATCACGGGGGTCAAACTCGCAGCATCACATTACCATCATGTGACATGTTATGATGTTTTTTCCCTTCGCGGAGCTGGGGTGGGTATGGCCTGCGCGTGAAGCATCCGGCCCACGGGCCACCAGTTTGACCCCCCTGCTCTAAATGATTGCGTTTTAATGTGATATGCAAACTTGTGTATAATTAGTCAAGAAATCATGATAAAGGATAATGACTTTGAACAATATGTGAACTGATAAATAAATTTTCAGCTTTCCCGTGTTCCTGAAGCAGAGCAAGTTATGGTTCTATTAGTACTCTCTTAGCATGAAAAGCAGCAAAACAAGGCATGCCTAAAAATCTTTTGGGTCATGAAACCTTTCAATCTATTGTACCCTTCAATGCCTGTATAATTTAATTAATTATACATTATACATGTACCCTTCAATGCCTGTATAATTTAGTTTAATTAAAAATCTGATTTAAATGTAATCTCTCCAATTTGCCTACATTGGGAAGGATAATCCCCAACCTCCCAATTTTGCAAGAGAAATAGGAACAATCAACAACTTCGTCCTACATTTGTCTGCTGTTTTGCAAGTGGAGTTTTAATTCTTGATATCTAAATTGCTGTTCCTGGGGTTTTTTTTTAGAATATTACATCTAACATCTCACAATATCAGATTTGCTGTGCTTATCATGCATTTATTTGAATATATTCATATAAACGTAAAGTTAGTGTCTTTCTAATCACCGTTCTGCAAAGGTGATTTAGATGACTGGGCCACATTTAATATGCTGTGGATGGAAACAGTACATTAATCCACAGAAATTCTAATTGGTGGCACAGTATAACTAATGATCGATATATTTAATGAAGAAATTAATTCCTTGGTATTATCACCCTTTTGGGAGACATGAGGCAGTTTAAATATTCTGCTTTGAAAGTGAACAATCTGATAAAGCTTTTGCTATTCTACTGTTAAAAATTGGAATATTAAAATTTAATTTACTGTTTATGATCTTTAAATATTTGGTCTATAAAATCACAACAATGGGCATCAATTGATGCTAGCCATGCTGTTAGTTTAATGTATAGTGGGACATTACAACTTAAACTCTGGATTGAACCCATCAATTAATTTTACATCGACTGCCAAATGGTAGGCACTTTCTAATTACTTACCTGAATTGAAACTGAACCAGAAACCTGTAATTGAAAGATTCTATTGTTGACCCATTACTAATCCAGTCCCACCTGCATGTCTTTATTGCCTTAAATACTAAGAGAATCACATTAGACACAGGTGTGCCATGCCAGATTGTGATTTGTAGAAGCACTGTGCTCTTGATGAAATGAAAATATTGATTTGTAAGCTATCTTTTTGTTTCCAGAATGTGCGTGAAAAGACCAAGGAAGCAAGAAAGAAAGAAAAAAAGAAAAAAAAAAGCTTTGGTAGTTTATGTTTCATAATTGGGAAAGCAATGAACATCTGAATAGCTGAAATTTGGTCAAAACATAACATATAAGAGATGTAAGTTCTACTGTATTTTCCAGTGAATATGCTTCATACTGTTGCTTAAATGTATCTGGCAGACATATATATATATATATATATATATATATATATATATATATACACAATTTAATGTTGGAAAATATTTTTATCTCATAAACAGTGAGAGGAATTATTTTAAATTGCAGCCCATATGGGAAAAATTAGGAATTAACAGTTATAAATAAGCTAAGAAACAATTCAGATCTCAGTAGGAACAGATATCAGGATTTTAAAAAGGTAGATATAAAGGATAATTTCCATATTTTCTTCTCAAACCATGCAGTGAATAGTTCATGTTAATCTCCATTCAGCTGTGTAAAGCTGGGCTGTATTTATTGTGTATCCAATTTCTTCCAAAATGTTGTTCATTAAATTAAAAAACAAACACCATCTATAAACATGAGGACATTTATGTATCAAACAACCAATCAAGCAAACAAAAATAATTTCTACAAAGAAGGGGGATATATAATTTTTATTTTGCATTAGCTGGCCAGCAATGAACAAACAAAATAGAAAAGTATTTGTTTATTGTCAGTTACCGATATTGAAGTATTGGAGAAATAAAAGATCTTTTAATAAAGAAAACTGAGTTGCTTTGGATTGTAAGGCTCAAAGGGACTTTAAATTATCCCGTACTTTTAAAATAGTCAGTCTGTCTCCCCCTCATCACTCAGAATTTTTCACTCCAGTAAAAGGTACAAAACTTTGTAGTATTAAAATAATGATCTTTTAGAAATGAATAATGAATAATGAGATTCATTCTTGGCAAGATATTTGTATTTTTAATTGTTATTAAGAAAATAAAATATGAATATAAAGGGCTTTTTTAAAAAAAATAGGCTTATATTTTGTTTTATGTAGGTGAATTCTACATTTTGAAAGGGATATTTAATGAGAAAAAAAGATTGAGACACAATAGTTAAGTTGAGATATATAAAGGGAAAATAAAAGTAGAAATGACAGGTATAAGTTGCAACTATCTAGATTTCATTTAAACATAAAGAAAAACTTCTTGCTGATAAGATCTGTACAGCTGTGGAAATCCAATACTTCAGTAACTGACAATAGATTTTCCATTTCTGTGGGCTTTGTAAGAAAAGATGGTATAATTGGTTTTTCTGCACATTGTGAAAGGTTTGACTGGATGGTGGTTGTTGTAAGTTCTGACTCCACACTTCAATAAGTTTATGTTTCATAATTATTACATTTGGAAGAATTGCTATATCAGTACAACAATGATTGCTTAAACATGGTAGCTGTATTATTATGTTTATTTCCAAATTTCTGTACTTATATATTAATTTGAGCCAGGCCGGGGATGGGTTCTACTTACCTTTACTACCAGTTCGCAGTGGGAGTGTGCGTCCTTCTGCGCATGTGCAGATTGTCTATGATGATGTCCGGGCGGGTGGGCGGAGCTTCCTGCTGCTTTTACTATTGGTTCTCAAGAACTGGACAGAACCAGGAGCAACCCATGACTGGTCCAGGCTGGTAGCAGCCAGATTTGTCTATCTATCTACACCCTTCTAGTATATACCCCATAAAGGTATAAGCTATAAATTAATACAGTTTCATGGATAGTTTATCTCCCCCCCCCCAAAAAAAATGTACCCTTTTCTCTAGAGAGAAGTGATTTCTTAGAATCTGTCTCAAACTCTGAAAAAGTGTAGAGTGGTAATGCTATCTTACAAAGTTATCTGCATCTTAAAAGCCTTCTGTCATTTAGGCTGCTTACCAGGTAAGAAACTTTTACACTTTCACTATCTCCAAATGGTATAACAGTTATTATCAAGGCTGCATTTCTCCTAGGGTTCTGGGTTTTGTAATTCTGGACATTGTGTGGTGAGGTGATCAATGAAAGAGAAGAAAAGGATAAGCTTTGCTCTTCTGTTTGCTTCATTTGTTAGATGAGGTAAAATAGGAGTTTGTGAAAAATTGCCTGATAGCAAAGGCTTTTAGAAACATGAGATATAAATGGAATCAGAAATTTTTGACCCAAACTGGAGAGATTATAGATGCTTTAAAATGTCACATCTTGTTTGAAACTTGTTTTTTCTGAAGCCCAAATTTGGTTTTGTTTTTGAAAATTTTGCTGTTAAAGCTACACTTCAGACATTCTGTACAGAAAGTTTTGAATAGCCCTTTATTTACCATCAAGAGAAATCAAGTACGGTAATGTTTAATACTACATTTGTGTCCCTTTTCTCAGATTTCCAGGTATATGTAAGAAAGGATAGGGACTCTCAAACAGTTGCTGTTAAATTTGATAGATGGCTTTTACTTCATCTAGAGGTCCACCAGGATAGAGGATTATTTATTTATGTTGTTGCCTCTCAGCCACCGGCCTCTCCAGCAACCAAATCAGAAGAGGAGGAGGTATGGGAGTCAGGGTCAACATCAAGGCAACTTGAGAGCTCCAAGGGGGAAGAGAGAATGGAGCTGGCAGAGAGAGAGACATAGAGACGGAGCCTGGGCCATCCATTAGCCCTCAGATGGAGAGTCAACAGTCCCCGGTCTGGTGGTGACTGATGAGGAAGAGGAGGAACAGCTGGGTCCAGTGCCTGACGCACGAATGTGCAGAAGGCAGAAAAGAGGACAGCAGTGGAAATCCGTGAGCTGATCCTTGGGAAGGAAGAGCCACCGCTACTAATGAAGCCCCACCCTAGCTCTGGGGAAAAAAGGCAGGCGGCGGAGGTAAATAGATGTGGCAGAAAACTATTCATCTTCCGGACGGATGGACTTGTCAGCCTGCATTGAGAGAGAAACTTGCTGCTGGCACTCCTTGTTTGTTTGTTCATTTGTTTAGCGTATGACATATCATACATGGACCAGAAATATATTAACATTTCATCTAGATTGTAGAACACAATAAAATATAAATGTTAAAATTATCTATGTTAAAATACTAATGTGTAGGCCACCTAACCATTGAAGCACAGAAGCACAGTATCATTTATATGAAAACAAATCAGATACTGGACCGGTATATGTCCTTAGTCTACAGCTGGTCATGATGTGATCTACAGTTTGATGTGGGGCCTTGTAGTCATACTGGGAGGAGGATACTATGCCCCATTTATACAGAGAATTCCGGTAAGCATATATATATTCCGATAAGCTTAGTTACCTCACCTTGCATAGATGTCAGTTCTCTACTTATAGCTTATGAAAACCTAAATGCAGGAGTAAGAAAAATTGTAACTGAAAAGACCCCTCCTAGAAGGACCCAGATGAAAGGCCCTTATTGGTTTCACTCAAAGTGCCACTTGCTGAGGAAAAGATTAAGGGTAGCTATGCACACAGCACAGTCCTATACATTAAATAATAATCGTGTTGCCATGCTAGTGTTCAGCATGGCACAAGGAAACCATTAAATGCAAGATTCATCACTTGTCCTCTCTCTGCCTAAATTTAGAGTTAGCAGCCAAAATCCCAAACCAGCCTTTTTCCAGCACTCAGTTGCAGGACTATTTTGGGAAAGTTGATTCTCCCTGGATACCCCTTTACCTACCTCCATATGGGAAGAATATTATACAATTGTTCACTTCCCCAACTTCTAATGGACTAGAGGACCCACAAAATGATCAACAGGACATCCCAAAGTCCTTTCACCACACCAATATGCATTTGCCTGAAGTTAAAAATAAATGTGAACATTCTGCTTTATGCAGATGACATGGTATTGATGTCATAAACCCAGGTAGGGATGAGAAGACTGCTGCACAGGTTCAGAACATGCTAGGCACTCAACTACCTGAACAACAATAAGTCCAGAACTAAGGTGATTGTTTTTGATAAGAAGCAGATTAGGTATAATTGGAGCCTGGATAGGGAATATATACTGTAAATCAGGTTAAGTCCTATCTATAGTTGGGACTTGCTTTTCACAAAAACAGGTTTCTGACTCCCATATTTTAAAAAGAGTTCTTTAAGAGCTACTGTCTGTACAAATGCCATAAGGCAGTTTACCAACCCTAATTACTCATATTCTCTAATTCTAATCATAAAGGTATATAAAATAGTCCCAAAGATCACATTTGACACAGAATTTTGGAGATCTATAAATGCCCCCTTACTGAAACAAATACTATCTATTTTCCTGAAATATATCTTGTAGATGGATAAGTCTGCACCAGACCCAGCAGTAAGGGTAAAGGTGAGCATACCCCCTATACAAAGCCATTTAGCAATTAGTATTTAATTACCAACTGAAGACCCTATCCATGGACCCATATAGACTACCTGAGCTGTGTGTCAATGAGCATGTACACAACAAGCAATCTCATGCCTGGGCCATCCAATTTTCAAATGTTATTTCTCAATATGGATTCTCCTTCTAATGCCCAATCGGACTTAAAGGTCAAGGAAGTTTTCGAACAAAGAGTTATTGATGTGGCTGCCCAAGATGATATTGCAGCACTCAAATATGTCAAGCCTCTGAAATGGCTGGCTCAAGACAAATCAGCCTCCCAGTTAAAGAAAATATTTAACAACTTACATGCCCCAACATGTCAGAACTTCTTTTTCTAGAGTTCGAACTGAATAACTGGATTCCACGGTAATTCACAGAAGGTTTCACGGAGCCCCAACTGAAGAAAGATTGTGCATTTGTGGAACAGAAGCCATTGAAGATTCTGGACATATTGACTACAAATTTTACTCTCCAGAAAGTATTGCTTACTTAGACCCTTATTTAAAAACTAAAAAATACTGTGGTGCCTCAGTAAGTCTCTTAATTTTAGAGGCCATCTCAAAGAGGACAGAATACCTTGACCAGCTTGAAGTTGACTGTAAGGGTAACAGTCTATTATGATTTTTTGTTTTCTTGTTATCTATTTGCATTTTTGTATCATTCTTTTTTTTTGACACAATAAATCGACTTAGTAAAGTTTACCTCTGTTTACCTTCTACTATTTTATCTTACTTTTCATTTTCACTTAATCTTACCCACTATATTCCATTTTATCTCACCATAGCTATTTTATCTTACTCCCCTATATCTTAAATTTTATTGTATTTTACTGTGGCTGGTGCTCATGTTTGATATGGTCAATTGACTAATCAATAAATTATATTGTATCTATAGAAAAAGGGAAATCAAGGCCACCTCCTTTGTTTCCTGTTTTAACATCCATCCTTTTGTGTATTGCCAAGTGTCAGGCAGTGGCCAGGTGCCAGACAATTGGTTCTTTGAGGATCCAGAGACAATGAGTGCACCAGGAATTAAGGAGATTTTAAGCTTTATTATTAACTTGAGCAGTCAGATTTAAACAGAAGCACAAAGGCATAACATACCAAGAAAGATGATGACACATCTCTTTTCAGCTGTTGGAAGTCCCAGAAAACAACAATGCAGAGATTCCAAATGGCCAGGTTACAGAGCATTTAAGTCTGTGTCAAATCTCAAAGGGCAACACTAGGATTTATATTAAGATCTGGCACCAAAACTTTATAACCCTGCTTCCATGGTAACAAAACTGCAGGATCTGACCTTGACTGGGTGGTGCATCTGTTTTATCATGCAAACTGACAGGATTCTGGGTACTATACAGATAAGCTATCACCAACCAAAATAATTGAGGCTTTTTATTTACTTTTTTATTTATTAAATTTACATGCGGCCCATCTCCCTGATGTTTCCCAGCTTTTGATGAAAAAACAGTGTAAGATGCTAATTTTTATAGGAGGACATGGTACATGACTAAGCATACCAGATTTTATCTCATAAATATTTGAATATTTTTTTTTACAATCAACAGGAAAAGGCCTGTACTTGACTTGCTACATGTGAAATTTTTGAAGAATCTATTTGTATGACTTGCTTAATGCTATTTCATATTATTACATTTATGTGAGATTTATTCTTTTGGACTTTAATGAAATACATGCTATTTTATCCATTTGTATCTATACTTCCAGTAACTTAATTGCTAATATAACCTTGCTTATTTTCATTTGTCACCTAGATACAATAGTATGTGAGTTTAGGTATGTATTACATTTCTTTGCATGAACATGAGCTGTGACTTGCAGGAATCACATAGAATATTGTGACAGCAAGTTATGGAGAGAAAAATAGGGGGGGGGGAGAAGGAAACCAGGAATTAAAAATATAATTCATGCTATTTTTAGTAGCAGCTGCATGTTCAAGATAGTTGTCATTTAATCTGAGCCTGATTGGATTATAAATTTCAGCTACAATTTGTTTCCTTCAAGGCATTCAGAAGATTAGAACTATAACATTGTGCACTTCCAAAATTCATAATAGTTACCTTTAAATCAACCATATTCCGCACAGTTCAACCATACTTCTATTGTGGAAGAAATCAATATGATGTCTGTTTTCAGTTTAGTGTTATACAGATTCTGTTAGCTAATTGCTTCACATTTTTAAAAATATTATATATACTTTATTAGCAGCCAAGACAAGCTGATATAGTCACAGCACATGAAAATAACATATTGAGAGCTTAGAAAAAAAAATGCAGACAATTGTTGCACTTCCATATTTTATTCTTTTTTTCTATGATAGTTCAGATTCCCAAAGATTTATCAAGAGAGTTATTCCTTAAAAGACATAGCATAAGATTTTTTTTTCACCAAAATATTCATCTTTACTTACCTGTTCAATTTTGCCTAAATTTGGCCAGATCTGAGTTATAATTTTAACTACATCCTCAAGAACACCAAGATGTTGAAAAATCAAATATAGCCAGTCATACGAAAAGGGACAATAACTTAATCTTCCTAGGAATCTATTGTCTTGAATTTTATTCTATATAAACTACAGTATCATTTTCATGTTAGTCAGAATTTGAATTGATGTTCCTTTTAGAATCAGTCTAGTTACGTTGGGAGTGATGAGTACACAATTTTGTTTGTTTATTTTGTAGTGATCATGCACATCATTATTGATTTCACTATACAACATAATCAGTATATTCCTAATTTATATCAAATCAGCCTTGGCTATCCATGGGGTCACACATGTCTGCAGCCAGATTGTCTCACATTAGTCTCATAGTTGATTTAAATAAAATCCAGTCTATGACCACAGATTTTCCACACAATATGTGGTATTGATTGTTATGAGAAAGCTCTATTGGAAGTTTTAAAAGTGGGTTTTTGACCTAGATTCATCAAAGGACCTAAACTTTACTTCAAAAATCTGTAACTTAGGCAGTGGTTAAATACCTTACAAATATTTTGGGCGTGAACCACAGGAGAGTTTTTGTATTAACCCAACTTAGAGACATACAACAAAGAATAATAGCGTTGGAAGGGACCTTGAAGGTCTTGAAGTCCAACCCCCTGCTCGATCAGGAGATTCTATACCATTTCAGATAAATGATTGTCAGTGTCTTTTTGAAAGCATCCAGTAATGGAGCACCCACAACTTCTGAAAGCACGCTGTTTCCATTGGTTGATTGCGCTCACCATTAGGAAATTTCTCCTTTAGTTCTAGGTTTCTTCTCTTCTTAGTTATTTTCCATCCATTGCCTTTTAGTGCTTTGGAAAATACCGTGTTTCCCTGAAAATAAGACCCTGTCTTATATTTTTTTGAACACTGAAATAAGCACTTGGCCTTATTTTCGGGGAAGTCTTATTATTTGGGGGCATGTGGAGCAAGACGGGGCTCCTCTTGCCATCTTACCTGATTTCCAGTTCTGTCTTCCTAACTCTAACCAGAGGAAATGGCGGGGACTGGCTGCACACGTGTTTAAATATTTTTGGGGAGGGTTTATTTTCGGGGGGGGGGAATTTTAGCACATGCACTCAAAAGCCTGA
>JANHFM010004584.1:71524-90346 GCA_032468115.1 Grayia smithii
CTTCCGATCTTCTCTCTCTCTCTCTCCCTCCCTCCCTCCTTCCCCCCCTCTCTTTTTCCTGATTAGGCTATTTCCAGTTATATTTGTTGTTGAGAGATTCCTATGGATTTAATATAGAGTCCTCGTTTGGTAATACTGCAATATTTTCTCACAATATTTTTCAAACATTTTGAACATTTAAAAAAAATTCTGTGTCTCTCTGTATCTTTTGGCAAAACCTTTTCACAAATGTGAAAAATTGTATTATGCATTTTGTGGTAAGAGCCTAAATTCCCTTTTGGGTAGTGGCCAGTTTTTCTAAGGTAGTGCAATCCTGCCACCCTGCAAACATTTGAAGAATAGCTGAAGAATTGTGTAGATTTTTTAACCTCTTTTATGCTAAAACTGCTGTACCTAATGCAGCTATGTCTTCTCACAGACCCTTGAATATTTGAATTGGTACTGAATGCTTCTTATTCCAAAGCTACAATAAATCACTAAGAATATATGTACAACATAGACAATATCTGGAGTTATAAAATCCATATTATATCTGAATTTCAGAAAAATGGAAATAGAAATAGAATTCCACAGATTCCAAACAGCTACAAATATGGGTACTGCTTGAATAAGTAAAAATTTAATATGCATGGTTTCCACCTGAAAGATCAAAGTGCTGTTCACATGTTAATGGATTTTGGAATATGACTGTATCTCAATCTGATTTATTTAAGATTGGAAGAAAAACATGATGTTCAGAACAGGTGAGAAAAATGACTACCAGTAAGTGCATCTATTAGTTACATATAAATAAAATATATTTAGAAAACAATAGCTTTCATTTTCAAATGACATAGTAAATGCAATACCTAAGAAAACGTGCAATATATAACAACTCATAGACAATTATGTTAAATAACGTAATTAATTTTAGAACTTGCTGTCTCCAAAGGACTATTCCTTCTTTAAATGATCATTCCCTTTTTTTTTGTCTGGGAGTTACATTCTCTGACCCAGGCTATTTCATAGGGCTATTGCTGTGAGTAAAAATTGGGGAAGTGGTTATATAGGGCTATTTTGGGATTATAAAGTTGCAACATAAACCTAGCAAAATAAAGATTAAAAATATACCAACCCTTCTGACTCACTGTTTTTATTAGGAAATGTCCTATTCCTATTATGAGATAGTCCCTCAGTTCTTTTTAACTCTCTGTATTTCTTTCTCTGAACTTTTTTGTTGTGACATTCCCTTTCATCCACTAAAAGAAAGATCAGAACAAATTGGCTGCATTAATGTATAATCTATAAATATTTCAGAAGAGGGAAATATTTCAGTTTCCTGAAATCTTCATAAAGACAATTTGGTACCTTCCCATTTTGAAAGAGAGATTATAAATTAGGACCAGTGGTGGGTTGCTCCTGGTTCTGACTAGTTCTTTAGAACTGGTAGTAAAAGCACCAGGAGGTTCTGCCCACCCACCCAGATGTCATAAATGGTGATCTGCGCATGCGCAGAAGCTTCTGCGCATGTGCACGTGTGCTCCCGTTGCAAACCGGTAGTAAAGGTAAGTAGAACCCACCCCTGTTTAGGATCTAATAAAAATAGAAACATTTAGAGACATTCAAGTGAATGTGTAGGTTCTGGACCAAAATTGGAATACTTAGCTATTTAATTTCATTTTCTGCTGATGATCAAATCAAAAATCAAATTATAAGCTTTTCAGTTTTTAAAAAAAAATTAAATCACATCTGACACTTCAGTTACTACACTGAATCCTCAAACAAGTTTTCTTTCCACACAGCCCGCCTTCAATCTTGCCAAATGATTATTTACTGTGATATCAGTTCCCATAATGGAAGCAATTGGGATTTTTTTCTCTGCAATTTGTTTTGATTTTTAGAGTCAAGAATGTAATTAAACTGATGATTCCTCTTGAATATTTTGTTACTTACTGTTCTGCTTATGACTAATGAAATTTTATACTTCAAAGAAAACTTTAATTTAAAAAAATGAATGTGGTTATCTTTCCATGTTCTCACCTTGTATTCAGTCAGAATCAGAATAGAGCTGGAAGGACCTTGGAGGTCTTCTAGGCCAACCCCTTGCTCAAGCAGGAAACCCTATACCATTCCAGAAAAGTGCCTATCTAGGCTGTTCTTAAAAATCTCCAGTGATGAAGCACCCACAACCTCTGAAGGCAAGCTGGTTAATTGTTCTCACTGTAAGGAAGTTTTTCCTTAATTCCAGGTTGCTTCTCTCCTTGATTAGTTTCCATCCATTGTTTCTTGTCTTGCCTTCTGGTACTTTGGAAAATAAGTTGACCCCCTCTTCTTTGTGGCAGCCCCTCAAATACTGGAATACTATTATGTCACCCCTAGTATTAATACTATAATACTATACAGTACTATTAATATCCTTGGTATCGATATTATAGCATGAAATGTATCACAAGCAAGATAAATATGTATAAATACAGTTTAGATCAGGGGTGAAATTTGACATTTTTCCCTACAGGTTCTGTGGGCGTGGTTTGGTGGGCATGGCAGGGGAAGGATATTGCAAAATCTCCATTCCCACCCTACTCTGGGGCTAGCCAGAGGTGGTATTTGCCGGTTGACCGAACTACTCAAAATTTCCATTACCGGTTCTCCAGAACCTGTTAGAACCTGCTGAATTTCATCCCTGAACTCATACCAAGTTAGAATAAAAGAAAAGGAAATTTGGAATAAATTTGGTGATATTGAGCTGAACTCCTTTGCTTCATTAAAAAGGGTAAATATAATTTCAAACAAATATACATTTCTCTTTCATTTTAAAATGTCTTTCTTATGAAAGAATTTACCAATAACACAAAGTAATAATTTATTTTTCAATTTGAGCTATGGCTTCCTAAAATACTTTCTACTGGAAACATATACAGACTTTGAAGGAGGAGGAAGAAAAAAAGAGCACTCTGAGATTAACAAAATATTTAGCAAGGAGTCAGAGTATATAGTGATACATTTCTGCAAAAATTTAGATCAAACATTTTTATTGTTAAATGTGATTGGGATAGAAATATTAGAGAACAAATATTTCACAATTATTCACCTGCAAAAATGTGAGAATTTTATTTTAACTACTCTCTCTGTCCAGGTTTGATTTGTACGAAGGGCAATAACCAATAATTATGAACAAGGCAAACGCTCTAGTTAGGCAAAGTAAGAAAGACTTAAGTGTTAGCTGTTCTGACAAATACAAGAATTTGTTGCTAATTGATTGATTATTGGTGTGCTTTTATTCTTTGCCCAAGAACAGGAGAGATGCTTATGCAATTAATTGTAAAGTAGCAGTGTTGTCTCTGAGTAATGCATACCTATATATGTGTCAGGGTTCCAAGTAATAGTCCCATTGCAGACAAAACTCCAAGGCCTGTAGATTCCTCAAAGAATAGTTTTATCGCACATATCATATTGGCACAGTTCTGGTGATAACTGACTCTAAAGGTTCCCTAATTAAAAGTAAACGTTTTCCCCCTTCCCCAAACAATTGGTCACATGGTCCAATCAGGTTGCGGTTCGATTGCCTGGTTATGTTACTCCTCCTCTCTCTGACCAGTTATGAGAATGTCCTTGGTTCCCAGGAGAAAGTATTTTGTTTTGGCTACAAAGTCCCAGCTATCTCTATTCTCCCTCCCTATCCCTCAGCTCCAGTGTGGCAACACTAAAGCTTCAAAATGGCTTCAGTCAGGTCAGCTTCAGGATTGACAACATGTTTGCCTTCTTAATGAGGAAAGAGAAATGGCATCTCTATTTAAAAGAGTAAATTTGTTGCGTGCTAGCAATACTACTATATGTAAGTTCCATATTGCATTAAAAGACTTCAGGATAGAACTTTATAATTTATGAAATCTCAAGAACCATCAAAATCTAGGTATAAAAGACACACTTAAGATTTAAGAACATGGTGCTTTGGGGTATATCCCAGATCAGAAGAAACCTGAGCTGAAAATCCATAGGTGTTTGCCATTTGCTTCTCCAATTTTAAGCAGTATAATATAATAGAATTCCTTTTGATTCATTGCAGATCATTCAGTAGAACCTGATGTAACATTCATTTATATTGAGTTTAAAGTGGTGCTTTGCTGTTGCATCTTTCATATCACACAATGTTCACAAAATGCATAAAACCAAGCCTTGTTTTTATTATGACTTGAAGGATCCATAATGGCTTTGTTCCTACTTAAATTATGAACCATGGTTTATAAATCAAAATGGCTAGGTTCACATACCACACAGTAATTATATTATTACTCAGTATGATACGGGAATCCAGATCATGTGAAAATTTTATTTCCTGAAAAAATGTCAACTTTGATTGATACTAATTGCATATATCATTAGGCCGTAATTTCATAAGAATTGGTGCTTTTAAAAAAATGTTTTTATACTTTTATAATTTGTATTTATACATTATGTATTTGTACATAATGATTGTTTTTTATATATTTTCTGTTTTATTGATTGTTATGCACTGCCCAAAGTTGCTTTTTGTGAACTGGGCAGCTATATAAATGTGATAAATAAATCTAGAGATTAAAAATAGGAAGTGAGGTGTCATTAAGAGTAGCATTAAGCTTTGAAAAAGCTCTGAATTAAAACAATTTTGCTATAAGATAGTATTCAGTGGCTTGGTAGATGTATTTTCAGGTATGACACTTAGAACACAATTTTATTCTTAATAGTGACTGGCTGTGAAGAACTTTGGAACTCTGTAACAGTTTTCAGAACCTCCCTCAATCAGAAACCACCCCCCTCCAAAAATCAGATAGTCATACATTGGGTCTACCTTATGCTTGTATGGTAAACATTCTACTACAGAGGTCACCAAATGTACATTCAGATAATTTTATTTGCCGTTTTAATCTATAGAACATGTAAAGGTAAAGGTTCCTCTCACACCTATGTGCTAGTCGTTCCCGACTCTAGGGGGCAGTGCTCATCTCTGTTTCAAAGCCAAAGAGCCAGCGCTGTCCAAAGATGTCATGTGGCCGGCATGACTAAACACCAAAGGTGCACAGAACACTGTTACCTTCCCACCAAAAGTGGTCCCTGTTTTTCTACTTGCATTTTTACGTGCTTTTGAATGGCTAGGTTGGCAGAAGCTGGGACAAGTAACAGGAGCTCACCCCGTTACGCAGCACTAGGGATTCGAACCGCTGAATTGCCGACCTTTCAATCGACAAGTTCAGTGTCTTAACCACTGAGCCACATGGTCCTTGTTAGACCATGGTAACAATAGTTTATTCCATCTACTGAATATACATGTAAGCAGGTTAAAGTAAATATTTTCCCTATTTTTGTAAATTCTGTCCCATTATGAAATACAAAAATTGTAGCCTAATTAACATTTTCTCCTTTTAAATGTAGTTTGCAGGGTGGATGGAAATGATTACAATAAGCTGACATATTTAATTTTTTTAAAGTTTCTCACTCTTAGCTACTGTTGTTGAAAACATGAAGTTACCATAAGTCCATCTGCCTCAGTTTCCTTTGAAGCCTTATTTGGCAATAGAAAATTGAGCCTAGGATCTTTTGTAACAAAAAAGGGATGTATTATTTGAATTTGAATTACTTCCCCATATATAATGAATTCAGGAAACATTGTTGAAAGGATTAATAGTTTAACTCTTAGCTATAGTAGGCAATAGGGATTTTGTTAATTTTCATGTTAATATTTTGCTAGTCTTCTCTGGATTTGTAAAAGATAGAAAATGTCATACCATTCCTATGACTTCATTCCTACAATATTTAATAAATATTGTTTTCAAAATATTTTCAGTAACCTCACAGAGGTATCATTCCTTTATTTACGTTCAAAAATTTGTCAAGTATAGATTGCACTTGGAAAGAAGAATGAAAAAGGAAAAGAATGATGAAGTTATTCATCAGCACAATAAACAGTTTCTTTTCCAGAAGGTGAATATTAAAATAGCAGTTCCAAAACTAAAGCAATAACTTCTTTACAGTAATAGTAACTCAGTAAAATGTGGCAATATTTTTATGGACATATCAGCTAAAAGAAAGGATGAATTTTCATTCAACATGCATGCCTAGATAGTTGATAAAAAAGGCATTATTGTAACACAACAGCAGACTTGATAAAATGGACAATACAACAAGACATATGAAACTAAGTTGGTCTTCTGACCACGTGGAAGGTTTGTCTTGTTTTTGTTTTTTTCTTCTTTATTTAGAATAATGTTGGTGTTAGGTATTCTAACTTTTTTTGAAAAAAATAAAGATTTAAAAAAATCTTCTTACATTGAAAAAGAAAAAAATACATTGAAAAAGATTAACATATAATACACATATTGTCCTCCCTAGTTAAATGCTGACAATATTAGTTTCCCACCCCTTGTGAACAGGCCCAAAGAATTTTAAACTACTAAACTACTAATTCTATTTGCAAGTTTTATCCTGTATGTACTGTATTAATAACAAAATATTTAACAGGCAGAACAATAATAATAGTAAATCACAAATTCCAAAACCCTCTGTTAATATACTGTCATTCAAATCAATTTGTAGAAAATTTACCATGCCTTCTTAAATATTCCAAATCTCCTCAGATAAAAGAATATTACAATATCTGCTTTTAAAACCAAAGATGGCAAAACATTGCCAAAACATGGGTTAAATCCCAATATTTTTAGATATCCGAATCAAGAACATTGCTTTCTCTCTAAGAAAGTTTTGTGATGTCCCGGTGAAGTTAAAATTAAGTTGAGACCACTGTATTTTAGATCTGTAAGAATTAAGGGACGAAAAATCCCTGGTTAGAGACCATTTTTAATCAAATTTGTATACAACAGTTCATCTGCAAAAACTAATATTGATTTCAGGTGCCAAAGGATATTGAGTACACACAGGGGTAGGTTCTACTTACCTTTACTACCAGTTCTAAAGGTGCACACACTTTGCGTGTGGTCAGAGCATGCGGAGCACGTGTCCGGCGTGCACGCTTTGCATACACGTGTGCTGAACTGACACTCCCGTGCATGCGCAGAATCTTTTTTTTGATGAAAAAAACTCAAAAAAAGCTTTCTACACATGCACGCAAGCGCGCTCCGTGCAGGGACCAGTAAGTATGGGCGCGCAGGGGGGCGGGTCCGGCATGCGTAGAACCGGTTCGGTGATGTCACAGCGTCACCGCTACCTATTCGCGCGAACCGGACTGAACTGGGAGCAACCCACCACTGAGTACACACCACAGAATGCAAAATATAACTTTTAAAAAATTTAGATCTTTCTAAAAATCTTAAAAGTTTGTAATTACGGATCTCATCATATAGCAAGAAATTAAATATCTTAGTTTTAAACAAAGTTTAGGCAGTATGACTCATAATTATTTCTTCTGCTGCTTACTAATGATAATGATTGAATTAGGGGTTTTAGGCACCCAAACAATAACATTTTTAGTTTGCTATTCTGTGCAGTTGATGATTGAAAGGAGATTCCCAGATATTTAAAATTCTTGACTTGTTCTATACAGATTCCAATTGATTGCAAGTGTAATAGTTCATGATTATTTTTCTTAACACAATTAAGAGCAAGGTATTGAACATTTTATCTTAAGCCTACTTATTTTTTAGATAGAATAATTGTTTCACCAGTGTTCAGAATAATAATAATTGTTTGCCATTTTCAAAAAATGGAACTGGTTCTTTCATAGTTTGAGTTATATAGAAATTGAAAGGAAGGGAAGCTCAGTACACACTTGCTTACTCCAATTTTGGATAGATATTATAGCAGAAAGATCACATAAGTTGGCACATCTGATCTGTATAAAAATATTTTCATGTAGCCTAATTAGGTAAATTAATTTATGTTTCATAGTAAAGGCAAATAATTTTTCTTGTAGCCTTTTTCATAGCCTCTCTTTAGATACTGGAATCAAAAGCTATGTTTAAATCAGTAATAAATGTGACATAAAGAGTACCTTGTATGCTTTTCTATCAAAAATTGTAACACAATTTAATGCTTAAATATGGACCTTAAATTTGACTTGTTCCTTTGCCGACAATTGTCTTTAATCAGTCAAGTGGCTTTCCATGACATGGAATGATTGACTTTAAAGGTGTTGATTTGAACTTTTATCTTTTCTTGAAAATTGTAAGAAAGTGTAAGAGATTGACTGTATTCATTGGACACGTGAAAGGAGTGCTCTGCACAACAAAGCAAATATTGGTACTGGGATCATATCTCCAACTATAGCTTATCATTCATTAATTGTAAAACAAATTATGTAACTTAGAAGTAGATACTGTCAGGTAAACATCTGGCAATTCGCTGACTAACAATTAGAATATTGATAAGTGATTCGAAATATAGCATGTCATGGGTGAAATTAATTTACCAATCAAATAAGCAACATTGAGAAAAGAATAAGCCATGAGGCACCAAAATATTAGTTTTTTAAATTTTAACTGATAGAGCTAGGCTCATCAAATTATCAGTGTTACGTACCAGTATGTCCCCCTTCTTTTGCATGCCCTCCACTGATTGGATGATCAAGCAGCGGAAAATTTAAAGAACTGTCATTGGCCGACTAGGCTGCTGGAGCTCTTTAAAAGCTGAACCCCGGCAGCCTTCTGGCCGCTTGTTACTGTAGCTGTAGACAAATAAAGTGCTGAACGGACTGCTGCGTGCCATCTCTTCTTTCCCTGCGCTGAATCTAACACTGGTGATGAAGATGGGATGAACCTCGGCACAATCATCACCTTGTGGGCACCAGCAGCTATTTTAAACCACCCTGACCTCAAGAACGATGGCAATGCAACAATCTCCTGCATCAACACCGTTCAACCCAGAGACAGAGGAATGGCACATCTACATGAGCCGGTTCAGGCAATTCCTAGATGCAAACAACTACCTAGAATGGCCGGACAACTGCAAAAGAGCCTTTTCCTGACTTACTGTGGCACAAAGGTCTACAAGATCGCAATCACCTTGATATCCCCAGCAGACATTGAATCAATCTCCTGAACCACGCTGCAGACCACCCTCAAGGAACATTATGCTCCCACAGCAACACCTCTGGTGAGCAGGAGCGAGTTTTACCACCGCTACCAACGAGAAGGTGAAATGGTAAACGACTTCATGGCTGCACTACGAGAGATCACATCCAGATGCGAATTCGTCTGTCCAGAAAACATGATGCGAGACCGGATTGTTTTAGGTATGAGAGACCTTGTACTACAAAAGAAACTGCTCACAAGAAGAAACATCACATTCAGGGAGGCAGTCGAGGAAGCTAAGGCCGCCGAATCCTCCGGCAATTCAGCAGCCAACCTTTGGAAGACAAACGCCATCCACTGCACCTACCAGGAGCCCGACCCAACCACAGAGGGATCCAAATCAGCTTTCCCTGCACAGAATTTAACAATCTATTTGATGTGCCTCTTTTTTTCTTTTCAACATAGCCTTGTGGGTTAAGTAACAATGTCCATTATTATTCTAAAGGTCCTTAACCTTAAAATAATTTAGTTTTTGTTTGAACACATTATACATATCCTTAGATTTGCACCTAATTCTAGGGTTCTTAATTAGAACTTTAAACATTAGAGAGTCCTAGATGGTGATAACTGTTGTTGAGAAAAATGTAATGATTCCTCTCACCTTTATAAATTAAATTGAATGTCAAACTTGGGAAGCTATAGATGAGCTTAAAAAAAAAACCCTGGGCAATGACCCTCTCAAGTCAGTGGACTATGTAATTTTTATCAGTATTTAAAGAGATTTTGTCCACGCAATTATGCTCCAGTGAGCTTCCTATGGCATTAGATATTAATCTCACAATTTGGGTAGGGGGGCAGGGAATCATTGCCTCTGAGAATATAGATCATCAATATCAATATTTCTGAATTGTATCTTTCCCCAGACTGATCCAATGTCATGGGCTGTTTAACATATACATTCTTTTGGTTTGCATTTTGGTACAGTAAATGAATAAATTGATTAGTGTCTTGAACAGCTGTGTAAGAAAGTTTTTAAAACATGTTTTTCATTGAAAGGCCTATTTCTCCCTCCTCTTAAAACCACTTCAGTAAGCTTAAATTACTTAATGCTGCACGTCTTCTGAAATGTAATCACTTCCAGATGCAGCTATTCATACTTCTCAGGGAATGTTAATTTGAGAGTAGATCGGATGTTCAGGCAAATGAATATGAGAGCACCCTTTTACATAGTAGAAATAGTCCTTAAAAATTAAGCAATCTAACGCTGAAAATATAAAGTAGTTTAAAAATAAACTTTATTAAAATAGTTTACATTTAACGTAAAATACATGCCTCCTAAAGAATACACTAGTTCCTTTAGTTACTAGCTTGTGGGACATCGGTAAAGGAGGGAGCATGTATAGAGGTAATGTAGTAGAACCTTTAGGTTCTTCCTCACGGTTTCCATGCATTAGTCTTTCCTTGGGAGTTATTAGAAAAAGATGCCATCATAAGTCACATTGTCTTGACACCTGAGTTCTATTTTATCTCATTAATAGAGAAAGTGATACTGTCCTTGCAGTTTTAACATGGGACAATTAAAGTTATTATTCTGTTCCTCCACATTGTTTCCTTTTCCACTGAGTATCATCATTAGTGGAAAACAACCACTAATCGCTCCCTTTAATATGCAGCGGACTGGATTGAGCCTGGTTGGTAAACTCTGTGTCAGATTTTGGCTTGGGCTTGTGTAGAGATTTAACACCTAGGTTCCACAGAGGTGTAACACCTGATTTGTGCTTTCTCTACAAAGGTCTACTGCTCCTTTTGAAAGAATATTAGATATGTTTTCTAATAGTCTTCTCTCTCTAGTTGGGATATATCAGTCAGGTTAGTTTAATCGACAGTGACTTAGTACTCTTCCAGAAGTTAAATCAATGTAAAATCTCTGCAGATGTAGCTAGCCAGCTGCTTCAGTAACTAGAACCAAAATAACCAAGTAAGTAAATATCTAGCAAACTGAGTGTGAATACCTGCAGCAGCCTAACATGGCAGGGCCAAACCTATGACCTTGTTATCAACTCCATCATCAGGAAGGAGTTGCAAAACTTGCCAAAACTCTGATATGAGACAAAGAAAACATTATTTTAAACATAGAAAAAAGTTGCATACCATGTGAGCTGGGCTGAGATGAAGGCAATATCATGAGGGTGTCAGTCAAGTATATGAGATGTCTTCGGTTAGAAAGGTATAAGGATGAGTCCTTAATCTTATTATAATAATACACCTATAAATATTAGAAAGTATACATTATACCGTAGCATTTTAAATAAAACAAGAACTGTATTGGTTTACATCAAAAGTTCATCCATCTCAGAAATTCATTTCCACTGTTATCAACCAGTTATGTTTCAGATCACCACCAATAGGACATGGACACAACAATTCATCCTGTATTTTTTCTATAATAAAGGTATTAAGACGTGTTTGTTTGTTTATTTATTTATATTATGTCTTTATTTTTACAAATAAAAGACATTTACAAATAAATCAAGGCAGCAAAATATCCACAATACCTTTTCCCCCCTATTTTCCCCATAACAATAACCCTGTGAGTTGGGTTGACACAGTCCACTTGTCTTTCATGGCTAAGGTGGGACTTGAATTTATAGTCTCCTGATTTTTAGCTCATTGCCTTAACCACTAGACAAAACTGCTATATCTATTTTTTTCCATTTCCTTGCATTTTCTTGCAAGTACAGGGTCTGCTTTTTTTTAAAAAATTAACATAATATTGATCCATTGGTTGCAACAGGAATTAACCAACTAGCTTGTCACCGAAGCCTGACATTGTGAAAGAGTGACTGGCCCAAAGTTATTCAGTTGACTTTCATGGCTCAATTGTATATTACATGTACTTTGATTAGCACTGATGCCTCCATTTTATACTAGGGATATTGAGAATATTTGCCTGGTTAAGATTCAGGAAGGAAGAATGAGAAGACAATATTGTTCGGTATATACTCCCTACATATGGAACATTCTAACTCTGGAAATGTGGATGGCATCCTTCCTGAAGCACCCTCTTCTGCAATTGCTATGGAGAGAAATTGGCAATATATTTGAATAAGTTGGTTTTATTTTTGGTTTTTTTTGTAAACTGGAATCAACATTCAATCAGCATTATACAAATGTTACACACATTCATGCATCAATGCATTGTTTGTGGTCACTGATCAATATTACAAATGCTAATTACAGCCAGAGATACTTTGCAGAAGTAAAATAGTTGAAGACAGGAGAAAGTAAGTTACATTTTAAAAAAATTACATCATCCTGTTCAGCAAGCTGAATAGCATATTGAAGAAGAAAAAAAAAGAAACAAAAGACCCTCAACCTCCATATTAAATTTTAGTTGCTTGTGAATTCTGCTTGCTTTGGCTGTTCGAAACTTCAGTTAGAGAGAAGATGTACAAGGAAAGATTTAGAGTCTAGGTTGGTACCATGATTCTGAAATTGAGTTTATGTAAGAAATCTGTCTCAATCTGCACTTTAGTTAGGAAAAAGTGCCAAACATTCATTTTTGCTAGAAAGTTTATTTACAGAGCAGCCATATCAAGGTAATTCCTTATTTCTCATAACTCTACTTTTGTTGCAATTAGTCTCATTATTTTTACACCTTCTTGTGCAATTTATATTGTTAATCAGTGAACAAGAGTGATTTATCTATGTAATAGATAAATTTGAATAACTTTCTGTGCTTTGAACAAAACCATGGTTGTTTGATGATATACATAATTGGTTGAATAACACTAATGGGAGCCAACTGTGAGAAAGGTCAAATATGTTATTTTAGTATGAAATACGGTAGTTGCAAGGATTTTAAGTGGATGTTTATTATAAAGGAGATCTATGAAAGCACAGAAAAGATCCTTTCTTAAATTTCCTTTCCCATGACTTTGTGACATTTTTAGAGACTTTTAAAAGTTGGTTTTAGCCACCTTTCAATCAGCTTGCAACATTATAACCCAACTGTATTGTGACAATATCATAAGAGCAAAGAACATAAACCAATTAATGATGTTGTCAAGGTTAGATTCCTTTTTCATTTTTCATCCTGTAAACAACTCATCCAATATATCTTTAAAATGCAGGTTAACAAGTGAATAGTGAAACCTCTTTAAGAAACAAACATTCATTTACCATTTTTCCAAGTTAAATTTAAAATGTAAATTCTTTGAGGTTTATTTTTAGGGAGACAATGTAATTTATATCACCACACGATAAGTCAGAATCACTTGTAATGGTGCTAAAGATAGTCCCATTAACTTTACTAGGTATACTGAAAGAAAGAGTAAATCTAGATTTCATTTAATATTTCTTCTTGGTTCTCTATTTTTTCAATCAATTTCTTAGTGCTACTAATTAAGTGCTACTAATCTATTAGTCTTACTAATTAAGAAATTAGTTCTTAGTTTTAAATATAGGGAAACTAGGATTTTCATTTATTGAATATTTACTTAATTATACTTCCTCAATATGTCATGTAAGCACCTCTTAATCTGCAAGTCAGTTAGAATTTAAATATAAATAGATTGTATTGTTTATAATTTACTATATCATGTGGAAAATTAATATTTTTATATGTATTACATTATGGAATATTCTATTTTAGAAAATAGCAGCAATCTAAAGCCATTTTCCCTCATAAATTTAATAATAATATGTTTTAAAAGCTTTGGATACTGAATACATTATTATACTGCTGAAATGCTATGAGTGTAATTAATGGTGCGTATCCAATCATCTTTCCAGATATCTTTTTGTATCTTTTCTATATTTATAAGGAACCACTTCAATAAGCCATGTCAAATTTGTAGTAACTCTTCCTGAGTGATAATTTCAACCTGTTGAAGTCCACGTTATTAAGCATATATAAATAGGCAATATAAATAACGTACTACAACTTTAATTCATCAAGCATCAAAACAAACAAACCAAGAAATTAATTATATAAGATTGCCTCAATTATCTGATGTATGTATGGATGTATGGATGTATTTTAATATTATAATAGACATTTGGTGTGAAGATCACTTCTGGTGATCTAGAGGCTCCGGAAGGAGAGAAGATAGCATTGTGGTGGAAAGAGATAGTTTAATAATGAATTCTGGCTGCTAAAGTCTCTCTGGAAAAAGGAGAGTTGGTGAGATTGCCCACATATACTCTGGTCAACTCCTTGTGAATAGACTCTAGGAATCGAGGTTTTTATGGTTGAGTGGGTGGGATTTCAACCAAGCTCACAATCATAATAGAGTCAATATGGACACAAGATTTGCCTTGCCTCATTCCTCAATAACTTTTAGAATTACTTCTTAATTGCTTTTCAACTATTAGGAACCTTTAGATCAAATTGTTTTGGATTGACATATTCCTGGATAGGAAGGCTCTACATTCAGTCACTCTGGTCATCTCCCATTTAAACAATTGCAAAGTGCTGTACATGGGGCTACTCTTGAAAAGTATTTGGAAGGCCACATTGGCAAACTTGGGTGCCCAAAGAACAGCGCATGGTAGCATTGGCATAGTGGGTGCCAAACTTCTTCTGGGTCCAATTCAAGCTCTTGGTTATGATCTACATGGCCCAGGGTCAGGTTACCTACAGAAGCATTGTCATCCTGTTATCTATCAGTCCATCCCACATGATCAGACAGGGAAAGTATGTTGCAGACCCCATCAGCCAAAGAATTCTGGCTGGTAGAGTCCAGGAAGAGAGCCTTCTCTGCTGTTTCCCTTGCCCTGTAGAACACTCTTCCCATGGAGGTGAGGTGAGCCCTACTCTCCTGGTCTTCCGGAAAGATATAAAAACATTGTTGTGCAGCCTTGCCAGAGCACAAGGGGCAGATGCAGCCCTGGGGCTGATTAGTGCTCTGAAAGCCCTCCCTCACCTTTTAATTAATGGGAAAATGCTGTTGTTTTGAATTCTAAATGAAAACATATGATAAGATGGGACTTTGAAGCCATTTGATATACAAATGGAATCGGCTGAGGTCTTAATAATTGAAAAGGATATACAAACAGCAAATCAAAAGAGTGATTTGGATAATTTTCCTGTATTAGATTTACAAAAGAGACTTGTTAAAGCTTTGAAGAATTCTGTGAGAAGGAACAAAAACATATATGAAAAGAAATCAAGTTGTATGACATTATTTGAAGGAATTGAATCTTCAAATATTAAATGCTAAAGAAAACTATTTGACCAAAGTTAAAATAGATATGCTATTATTTCTGGTAACCATTAATAGACTTTTGCTACAGGACTAAATCACAAGGCTTTAACGATTTGTTTATAGATAAGACGTAGCATATGGGAAAAAGAGATCATTTTGTTCTGTTTGAAAAAGTAGTAGATTACTAAAATTATGAACACCTGTAAAAAAAGAGGGAAGTCATTTCTTTATATATATGTCTGTTTTTTACTATATTCTATTTTTTCTTTCCTATTTTCTGCATTTTCTAATTTTTCTTTTTTATTATGTCTTTGCAATTGTAATGTTTAATAAAATTTATTATATATAAAAAGATACACATCTCTATTAATGTTTTGTATCTTTCATTCAGGCTATACCGGTATATCTTTTTTTAATAACTTTTCCTACAATGTACGCTGGGAGCCTACTCTAACTAAAAAAAATAAATAAATGTTAAAGTCACTTTCATATATTAGTTTTCTATAAGCTTATATATGAAAAAGGCATGCGAGCTATAATTTGTGACGGTCCTGAGGTAGTTTTTTTCTTTGGTTTTGTCCACTTGCATTCAGAATAATGTGCACTGGAGATTGTGCCTGAAATGCTATGCCTCATCCAACTTAATGCTTCTGCAAGTTGTTGGAAACATTATCAGAAGATTCTGTAATGCAGATTTCCAAACGTCATGAAAAGATGTATTCAGAGTAGAAAAGCTAGGGACTCCAGGTATATGCTCACAAAAAGCCAGGTTACCTGGATGCAAACTTTGTATCCTTTGTTAAATTGTATTATGGAATAATTGGCATTCTCACTAAATGGCAACAGTGGATCGGATCCAGACCTTGTTGTTGTTGTTAGTTGCAAAGTCATATCCGACCCATCATGACCCCATGGACAACGTTCCTCCAGGTCTTCCCGTCCTCTATCATCCTCTGGAGTCCATTTAAGCTCACGCTTACTGCTTCAGTGACTCCATCCAGCCACCTCATTCTTTGTCGTCCCCTTCTTCTTTTGCCCTCAATCTTTCTCAGCATTAGGCTCTTCTCCAGTGAATCCTTCCTTCTCATTAGGTGGCCAAAGTATTTGAGTTTCATCTTCAGGATCTGGCCTTCTAAAGAGCAGTCAGTTCTCAACTTTAGAATCATAATTTTGCATCACAAAGAAGTAATTTAAAGAAGAAAATGAATTTTCAGTTTACCAATTCAGCAGTAAAGAAAGCAAAAGAGCTAGCTGCTTAAACTAACAGATGACAGAAACTGTAAATTCAGCATATCATCCATATCAACCAGAAGTATCCCAGGGAAAGTTGTAAAGGTGTAGAGGGTAAAAATAACAGGAGCTTTTCCTGTCTTGTGGAAATTCTGCTAGCTTTTGTTTAAATGTTATGTCCACATGTGCATTTTAGTAGCGTAGGTCTCAAGCAGCAATATGGGTGTCATAAGCCCTGCAGAAACAATATCTAGACATCTGGACATTTTGCTTATCTATAGATCTCTAGAATGTGTTCTGCTCAAACTCTGACTAGCCCGCTTCAGTAATCTTTCAGGAAGCAGTTAAAACTTGACTTTTCAGACAGGTTTTTAGAAGTTAACCTCTATACTTTGCTATCTACTCAAATTGGATGTGGTCTATTTTGAATTTTAAGTTGTTTTGTCTACAGTTCTTAATTTTGTAATAATTTAATTTGTAAATTTCATTGCGATGCCTGGTTTTTGAAGGATAGAATCAAGAAAATATGTTTTCATCTTCTAGGCCTATATTTTAAGTGTAGCCCTTCAAATATATGAAAGCCTGGTGCAGCCTGTAAACCGCCAGAAGTTGCACTTTGCCTCAGATATTTTTTACAATCATAATTGTTTTATTATAACAATATATAAACAAGGAACAGTACATTCCTTTCATGATTCATATAGTCTCTAGATTATGTGCTTGAATGGTCACCTTGTAACTTACTTTGTGTTCATGCATATATCTAGGCGCACATATGTCTGCAATTAGCCACCATGGCATAGTAGATAAAGCACTCGATTAACCCAAAGGAACTTGTGGTCAAAGCACTTTTTCATCATTAAGGTCAATGGATGGCCTAGAGCAAGCCAGTATCTCCTCATAGGATTGTTATAAGGGAAAAATGGGCAGCCTTATGTCGTAAGGAGGTGAAACAAAGATGTGATAAACTAATAAATTATTGTCTCACTTTTTCTCAGAGCTGGAATGATGTTGATATCACACATCTATTACACTGTTCATGTGTCCACAGAGCACAGAAACAATTCTGTCAGAAGTTAAAAGCCACTGTTAGGAGAGCAAAAGTCATTTATAAATATAGAATTCCGTAATACTTTTGCTTCAGCACAAGTCTCTTGGAGTGTAACTTTTAACATTTTTATATCAGAAAGCAAATGAACCAAACATTTTAAATTGCAATGCCCCTCTGTTTTGTGTAGGTTGTAGTAGTAAACAGCCACATAAAAGAACTCATAAATGTCACATCAATGTAATTCTCAATTCTCAGAGTTTACCAATGAGACAGGAGATATTTTTTTTCTCAAATAAAAAATGGTAGATTTGTGTTTTCAATGGGTATTTCCAAAGCATTTTATGGAGCTTTCCCAGGTGTTTCATTGTATAAAAATGAAAAAGTGTATCAGTGATCAAGTTTTAGGCAATAAATGTGGAGGAAAATCAATAGTCTGATTAAAAAGGAAAAGCTCAGGAGAGTCCTAAGTCTAAGAAGTTGATTTCTCACCTTAGTATATCTCACTGAACTGGTCTTCAGATTTACTATGCCATTGCTCCCTGTGTACTACTAAATGAAGAATAGTATTTATATAAATGAGCAGGAATTAACACATAGCATCACTGGATATAATTTTCCTTAATTGCCTGATTGTAGAAATTTGATGTTTAGTGATAACATTCTACTCTTTGAAGATTTCTTTGCCAAATTATTATATGCCTTCATTTAGAAACCTGATAACAGGTTTCTAAACCTCCCAACCTTACCGAACAATGTAAAAGAAACATTAGACAGAAAAATAATGATGTTAGAACTAAAAACGGCAATCCAAAAACAAAAAAGCAATAAAACACCAGGTCCAGATGGAATCCCAGCAGAATTTTACAAAGAATTACAAAGACCATTGGAGAATTGAATATTATAAACATATTACGAAGTATTAGAGAGAACAATGATACCAAAATCTTGGATGGAGGTACTGATAACTTTAATTCCCAAAGACAATGTGGAAAGAAAAAAAATCCAAAACTATAGGCCAATCTCGCTGCTGAATGCCGACTATAAGATATTCATGACAATAATGGCAGAAAGAATGAAACACATACTAAACGAAATCATACAACCAGACCAGAATGGATTCTTACCCACCAGACACATAAAGAATAATATAAGAATGATAATGAATACACTAGAATATTACGAAACACATCCAGAAAAAACAGGCAGCTTTGATTTTCCTCAATGCACAAAAGGCATTTGATAATTTAAACTGGGATTTTTTAATTAACCAACTATGAGTAATGAACTTTGGTGAGAAATTTATTAGAACAATTAAAGCAATATATTCAAACCAGAAAGCAAAAATACTATTAAA
>JANHFM010004584.1:90446-102544 GCA_032468115.1 Grayia smithii
ATATAAACATTGTTTCATATAGCTGACATCTTGGGAAGTAAAGATATTTTATTATTGTAGAGTGGTTACATTTATGTATATTTTTTTCAAAAGGATAATCCTACAAATGCAGTCTATTTTTCATGTAGTACCTTGATGTTAATGAGCATTAGTGGAAATCTGCTGTAAAATGTATGAACTCCTTGTAATATTTTAATTCTTCCTAGAAATTTTTCACCCAATCTTGAGTCTGCTTGTGTTGAGAATTGGCTTGGTTAAGAATATTTAGAAACATGTAGACTTCTTATTATGGAAAATGGTTAAATGTATTACAAGAACCATTAAAAAAAAGGAAGAGAGAGTCTTTGTGCTTCTAGGTGATTGGGGAATTGACTAGCTATTTGATGGTGGTGGACAAATTTTCCCGTCTTTATTTTCGCTTTAGGAAAAGTAGTTTGTTTTTCATGATAGAAGTGATATGTAGCAATGGAAAATTAAAAAGAGTTGCATCTGGCATCATTATTCTCTTTACAATATTCTCTGTACAATACAATATACAATATCTCTTTACTTTGTTGGAAGTGTTCTGACAGGGAGGTATAGTCAATCTTTGTCTCCATTCCCTTTCCTGTTACTGAGAGTAATCTAGAATTCAACTGGTTTAAGATGGTCTATAAATAAAAATGTAAATAAATGATATTTGTCTATTTTGTCAAATGGTATTCAGTTGTAGTGTAGTTTGTAACTACATGGTGTTGCATCCTTAATTCTGTTGTTCATGCTCCATTACATAGAATTCTGGCAACAAGTTTTTATATAGGAAAAATTCTGTTCCAGAAAGGAAGAGTTGAGGCTGGAAATAGAAATAAATGAGGGTTCAAAATAGGGGAATATGAAATACTAGTATACCACATCTATGCCGCCTATTGAACAAGTAAAGATATATGGTTTGCTCATAATACAAAGACAGAATGAGTTACATCAAACCAAAACCAAATACATCCCCTTTAATACAGCATCATGCATGAAACAGAGTGGCTGAACAAATGTTCCTGCAGTCATTATTGTACAATCTGTTGGTTTCACATTTCTTCACTATTTTCTTAGTCTGTTTTAAGCAGATGGGAGATCTATATAAAAAGACAATCTGTTTTGTCATTCAGAAGTTAACAATGGTTTATGGCTGCTGTTATATTATTGGGAAAACAAAAGATATAGGATTCTTTAGAGCCCTTTATGCAAATTTACTTAGCAGAGAGCTCAAAATCTTAGGACGCTTCTTCATGTCCCAGGCGCCATAGCACAAAAGTACCTTATTAACCATTTTTGAAGGATGTATTCTCATAACATGGTTTCCGTCTCAATATCAACTAATTGTTGAAGCAGCCTAGAATAATCTTTAGTAGTGTTTTCCTGTTTAACTGGACACAAATATTGTCATCTGGACAATGTAGGGCATGTACTTCATTGATGAGCTTGGGAATGATACTGTTGGGATTGTGATCTTCTCAACTCCAGCTGGTGGTTTAAGTTTGCTGTGGGAACATCCTCTCCCCATTCAGTCATTGTGACTAACACCTTCCTGCCCATTTGCCTTGCTTACAGTCCTGACTTCTGCAGCCACTTGTGTTTGTTATTTATTTATATAAGATGTTACCTAGTATTTATTTAATGTTTAAGTTTTATTTAATGTTGATCAAGGCCCAATATACTTTCAAAATGCTGTGCCTAATAAGTCGCACATTAGAATGCAGTACTGCAGACTACTTCTGCTGACTGCTGGCTGCCAGAAGTTTGGCAGTTCAAATCTCACTGGCTCAAGGTTGACTCAGCCTTCCATCCTTCTGAGGTAGGTAAAATGAGGACCCAGATTGTTGGGGTCAATATGCTGATTCTGTACTGTAAAGCACTGTGAAGTGGTATATAAATCTAAGTGCTGTTGCTATTACATTTGCCTCATCCTTTTTAGCAATATCATGTGTCACTAGGAAAAAAAAGTGAAACTTTTATTATTCCTAATAAAGGAAAATGCCTGCAATAATTTGGAAATCTCTAAGTATATTAATCTCAAGGAAGACCAAAGGTTCAACCTTTTTATTAAAATGAGATTGTGTACCTTTCCAAATGTCAATATTCTCATACCAATTGTATGGTTATTTTCTACTTTTAATTATTTGAGCAGAAATATTAATCTCCTATAAAATCAGTAGTCTATTGGAAAATACCATTCCCTAAGTTTTTTAAGTGGAAAGAAAGATGTGAGCATAGTTATTTTGCTTCTTCAGTAGATTACATTAAGACATTTTATGTCTTCCGTAGATTCTTTCTGGTATTGCTTGTTGCAAGGCGGTAGTTTCTGTTTTATTGCAGTACCAAATTTATTGGTCCATCAATTTATTGACCAATTGCTACATTCTAAATTCCTAGGAACATAAGAGCAATATTCCTGTGGAAAACTGAAACAGAAGCGTAACCCCAATGTATGCAGGAATATCAAAGGGTATGGTATAAAGCTGGAGATAGGGCACAGAATCGCTCCAGCCTACCATGTTGTATGTTATGGAGAGCATTTGTAAATGTCCTTTTTCCTGCTGGGTGGGAGCGGAAGGGATGCCAGATAATCCACCAGTTGCTGTTCTGAAATTGTTGTACATTACATCTGGTAAAGGCAGCATCGGCCAGCCCACATTGCCACATGCAATGAAGCTCAGTGTTTCAGTAGTACAGTTTATGCCAATCAACATTTCTAAATCAGTTATGGAAGCTTTTGCCCGTTGATACAGACTAGTGGATTTAACATTATGCAAAAATAATGTGTAGTTTTACAGACATAGATCATTGCCATTTGTGACTCTGGAAGACATTTCACATGTTTTTCATAAGGTGTAGCCTCTTTGTAGCAGTATAAATTTTTCTTGAGCTGTATTTTGAGATGTTGTTTCAGGATATATAGATCCTAATGAAAATAATGTTTCCTTTGGGAAAAAAAATAAAAATTCTCACGTATAAACAGGTAGGAAAAAAAAATCAATACCTTTCCTTTGGCTCTGTAAATCTTGAATAGAGCTTGGTTGTTTTCTATGAAGATGAGTCTCTGGAAAGATAAATTCTTAACTTGGAATTTTACCAGAAATTAAAATGGCACTAAAAAGCAAGCAAGCATGCTAATTGTGAATAGAGAAGCAAATGAAGATTTAAAAAAAAAAAAAATCTATATCCAAGTTGTGCTTCATTTACTTTCACTGTTTGATTAGACACATGACATAGCTAATTTCTCAGCTAATATCCTACATTTTTCCAGGTGTAGTGCTTTCTGGAGAGGATCAAATCAAGCTTTTCCCTTCTTAAAGCAAGTCATCTCTACATCACTCAATTCTTCATATATGTTTGTTCTGCATCTACTTCCCCTGTACCATAATTTGCCTAATTACCAAAAGCATCAAATTATCTGGAGGCTGAGAGTTTATGAATTTCCTTATCTAGAGGTTAAAGGCATCAGGCCGAAAACCAGAAGACTGTAAGTTCTAGTCTTCTTTTGTGCATCCCCCACCCCCAACTGGGGTTATACTTCTGTTTCAGTTTTCCACAGGAATATTGCCCTGAAGTTCCTAGGAATGGGTAACCATGGGCCAGTCTCAGCTGGAAGCAGGAGGATATGGCAACCACTTCTGAAAAATCTTTCCAAGAAAACTGAAAGGATTTTTCCAGGCAGTCTCTGAAAGTTGGACATGATTGAACAGAAGAAAAATTCAGCAGCTGGGCTGGATGCCCACTTACTGCCAGCTCCCGTGTATCACACAGTCTGGTTCTATTGATAACATAAAACTTGCTTCCCAGATCTGTGAGAAAGATGACTTGTGGTAATGGCAGATATTGTGACACACCTCTAACATGTCTATTTTGCCACTGCTCTAGTTGATCTTTCCACATTGCATTATCAGTCGCTTGCCACAGGATTAACACTTTCAAATCTAGCACAATATATCCAGTAAAGTTTTGGGGTGGTGAGTAATTCCAAAACAACCATCAACATTTCTATTTCCATGAAACGTTTCTCTCCTAATTTTCCCCAATTCTCTCCTAAATTCCTACATCCACCTCAAAAACAACAACCTACAAATTAATAACCCCACCATAGATAAATTGAACATCAGCTTGCAACAACATTATCTTGAAAAAGCTATCATTTCAGTTATCTTTTAAACAGAGGGAGGTTTTGATCATTACCCCTTTAAAAATGATGAATGTGATTATTTTGTTTCTGAATTTCAAATAATCTGGCTATCAAAGTTATTTGCCTGTATGAATAGGAAACCCTCCAAGGCTTGCAACTGCTTTTGAAGGCATGTTAGTGCGCTAAAAGAAAATATGACTTTGGATAATTTAAAAGATGGTTTCTCATTTCAAGAGTTCATTGATAAGAGATAAACACTGTATATTCTTTAAGTGGTGGCTATTATTTAAAAATGTATGTATCAGGCAGTTGGCATCCACATTATTTCACATATTGAGTATCTATTTAGTCATCTATTTAGTCAGGGCAGATGCTCCAGATGCTCCTATCTGGGAAAGGGAAAACTCAGATGGAATGGAACGGAATGGAATGAATAGCATAGCATAGCATAGCATAGCATAGCATAGCATAGCATAGCATAGCATAGCATAGCATAGCATAACTTTATTGTCATTCCAAATGTACACTAATCAGCATAGATTAAAATGAAATTTTGGTTGCATTCAGTTCTCAAAGGATAACCATTATGCATATACCCACATACATATACATATAGAGAAACATCACAGTCTACTTCAATTATATACATATACATGGTGGGAAAAAAGAATCCTGTAAATTTACAAGACGGATGGCATCTAGTAGTTCTGCTATAGATACTTCAAAACCTTCTCCCAGAGCAGAGCAACAAAAACATACCACGAAATGGGTGTATGGCATCTCTAACAATGGTTTGGAGAAGTTGGAAGAAATTTGGCTCTTTTTTTTTTGGCTATCTTCATCACTCCAGGCAATTGGTGATTCAGCTCCCTCATTAAGTTGGCATTGTCATGCAGTTTGGCTTAACACTTGTTAAGTTATGTGTAATGTTTTAAGTGTAACTATATACAACTAATACTTGTATTATGTATGGTATCTTATATAATACAAATTCCAAAACCTAGAATATTGACATGAAATGTACATTCTGAAAAATACATGAACACAATGATGAAGGTATGTTATAGCTGTCAACAGCAACAATCAACAGTTGGATACTACATTGTTTAAAATAGTAATTTTATTAAGTTACAAATAAAAAGATAAAAATGAATACAAACTTAAATAAAAATGGAAGAAAAAAATATAGTCAAGAAAATCTTTTCCCTTCTTCACAAATATAAACAAATAAAATACAGCAAATGTCTTCTTCCCATATACCATTTCTTATCCCCAACTAAATCCTTAAAGCCTTAGTCCTGATAAAAAAAGTCCATTAAGAGTTTAACAGACATAAGAGCATTTTAATCTTGATCAAAGAAACCAACATTACATTCTTTTTACTTTCTACAATCTTAATCATTACTCTCTTCAAACAATTTCCATGAACTTGATTTTGTTTCATTTTTCCTTTGTCCTTCCTTGCAAAAATTTTCAAAACTTTAACAAGACTTTTATAAAGTTGATATAGGAAAATTACTCAAGACACTCTCTTGGTTTGTTATTTATATATCCATATTTATTATAAAAATATCAATACTTGTATATCTGTATTTGTATATCCAGTGTTGCAATTTTTCCTGTATCATTTTTGTAGCTTGTAATTTTTAATTTCTCTTTCAAATCACATTGTCTTGTCTGGTAAAACTTTTTCTTCTAACATTATACTTTAAAAAAAATATTAATATGAATTTGTATATATTGTTAGTTGCCTTGATCATGATTATAAAATTAAAGACCATATAAATATGATGAATAAGTAAATAACCTTGCATTTTATAAGAATATGAATTTTGTACAAGTTGGCCAGCATTCCTCTTTTACTATTATTTTCCTGAAGAAAAGAGAAAAGATGAAATGTTTAATATTTTAAAAGGTTGTCTATATTTTATCCCATTTATATGCTGCTGAATTTTCAAGGATAATAGTTCACACACTGATGCACTTTTGCTGTGTTAGCAGTTTTTAATTTAATGACTATGGAAATATCAACGTTTTCATTTTGAAATACACTTCAGTGATTTTTCACTAAGGCTGATTATATTTAATTAGAAATAAATATGTAAAATAATCATAAAGTAAATATAAAAAAGTAACTTGTTGCATGCATGGAGCAAATTTGTTTAACTGCATATGGTTGTTTTTTTGAAGCAGTTGTACACTTTAAATGAAGTATAAATTAATAATAAAAGTATTAATAATATTTTATTTTTATGAGATAACTTATAGCTAGCTATAGCTATTATATTGTGAATTGTAAAGATAGATCAATACACCAGCTCAGCAGCAAGCTATGGCTTTGATGTTCTCAGTGCTGCTGCACTAACAAAGCCTTTCCTGTATGATCTCCCTCTAATGTTTTATCTTTCAGCTCCTACAATTTTGAGCCAGAGGCAACATATTTGGAAAACACCCTTGCTCTAGCTGGATTTGTCAGTTGTGTTACACAATCCCAATATAAAATGATTCTCTTTCCTCTTAGGGTATAGCAAGATATTCTTACAGCCAGATTTTAAGAACTTAATGCTAAAATTGCACATTGGATTACTAGTGCCAAATACTTTGTTACCTCCAAGCCATTCTCTTCTCATAATGTTCACCTTAGGATAAAGATGCTTTCTGAATCAATGTTGTGGTTGATTTACCATATTTTTTGGAGTATAAGATGCACCTTTTTCCCCCAAAAAAGAGGGTGAAAATCAGGGTGCATCTTATATTCTCCATAGTATTTGGAGACATCAGCCAGGAATGGGTGTTGCTCTATGACCAGTTAGTTGACTGAGCCTGTCAAACAAAATTGTCCAAGCTCCGCCTCCGCCCTTAACTTCCGTTTTGTTGCTCAGTCGCCTCAGTGACTAAATGTGTTGGATTTCTCTCCTACTCTTAACTTGCTATTTTGATTATTTAGCTGTCTGTGAGTGATTTTTTTCCTTTTTTTCCTTTGTTATTCTGATTTGTGTACCTAGCTTGCCATTTCATGGCCCTTCCTTTATTATTTTCGCGTCTTCCCTCGGGGGGGGGAGGCTTCTGCTTCCCTCTCCTCCTTTAATCCTTTCTTCGTATTGGTGGGCTTTGCGGGGGTGTGGGGGAGCTGCCGCAAGCAATAATACTCTCCCCCACGCTCATTCAGTCGTCTGGGCAGGCAGGCGTTGTTATCTGCCCTTCTGATCTTTATGATCAGCTGGCGAGTGGCCGCGGCACTCAGGGAGGCTTGGATCGAAGCCGCGTGCCGCTCCGTGCAATTTTAAAGCAACAGCCTTTTTTTCTGTGGACTCACTACTTCGTTTGGAGCTGCTGCCCTTGCACAGGACCACTTAGATCGCCTGGAGGTTGCCACTGCATTCGGACAGCTTGGCGCCTAAATTGTGGCCACCATTTTATCTAGCGGCCGCCATTTTGAAAACAACGAAGTTTGGCCTACACATCGGATTCGCAGTTCGGGTGCCTTTTGAATTGACTGCCACGCTGTCTGCATCATCTGGGCCTGCCATCTGGGCTGTTTTTGCGGATTTATTACTGCCCCATTGCCCTTTGATCAGCATTTGGCGCTGGACTTGAACTTGGACTTTAGCGCCTGGGCAAGGCTTGAGACGCGTTCAGGGACCAGTTTCCAGAGACCTTTTCAGCTATTGGTTCCTTGACAGCCCAGTTGTGATCTTTACCTGCGATTTGTATTGGCGCTGGAACATTGACTGACAACTGCGCCATCTAGCGGAAAGCAGAGCCCAGTGCCGCATAAGTCGCGTTTGCATCTTCTGGGGCGGCCGGTGTTTCGACCGGCACATTTTGGTGGCGGTGCCCTGCGGCTGGCCCTTGTCACCCCTTGGTTAAGGGAGAGGCCACTGGAGCTGTCGCACTCCGAGACTTCATATTGAAACAGTCATGCCAAAGGCAGTCTCTAAGTCTAAGCATATGCAGCAGCGCTCTGACCACCACTCCACTACCACGGCTGCGGCCGGACCGGCACCAGATGCTGTGACAAGCCATCGTCACAAGCAGCAGGCGGCATCAAAGACTCCCTCGCGGGATGAACGCCGCAGAGACAAGGCTCTCCAAAAGTTGTGCTGGAAAGCGTCAGAGCCTCCCCGTGGGGAGTCGATCACGGCAGTCTCGGGGGCTATTTCCTCCCCGGCGGCGGTTCCTCGTCCCCCCTCGCCGGCGCTGTCAACAGATCAAATTTCACTACAGGACTGTACTTTGTCTGCACCGGCCGAGGCTGTATGGGATGCTTTTTGAATCAATGTTGTGGTTGATTTACCATATTTTTTGGAGTATAAAATGCACCTTTTTCCCCCAAAAAAGAGGGTGAAAATCAGGGTGCATCTTATATTCTAAATGTAGCTCTGCCCAGCCTCTCAAACGGAGATTTCAGAGGCTGAAAAAAGCCTCTGAAAGAAGCTCCAGCAAAAAAGCCTCCTCCGAAAGAAGCTTCAGAAAAAAAGTCTTCTCCGAAAGAAGTTCTCCAAACAGATCTTCATAAAAAAACCCTCAAAGGCTTTTTTTCTGAAGCTCTGTTTCGGAGGCTTTCAGAGGCAGAAAAAAAAGCAGGCACAAAGCTCAGAACCAAGGAACCTGTTGCTAAAATTCACCTCCAAAATTCACCTGGGGGTATTCCGGGAGGCAGATCCACCCCCAATCAGTTTTTTTTCTTATTTTCCTCCCCAAAAACTAAGGTGAGTCTTATATTCTGGTGCATCTTATACTCTGAAAAATACTCAATATTATTTGGGTCTCAGTCTTCTTGATGATTTGAGGTAGGTTATTTTGTTTAATTACTTATGGAAGGATTTGCAACCATGTGTGGACTCACAGACATATTTAAAAGAAGCAATTAATTTGTTGTCTACAGGAGGGCAAACCTAGATGACCTTGGCTGCTTTCAAACTAAGCAGGGTCAGACCTGGTTAGAATTTCAGTGAAAAGCTATCAGGAAATTCCAGGGGTGTAGGTTAGATTGTTAGGTCAAAAAACAAACATTGCCAGGGGAGGTATGGAGAACTCAAGATAGCTATGCAAAAAAGGAACTGATCAGGGATGGGTTCTATTTACCTTCACCACTGGTTCTCTTCATGCACACGCTTTGCGCGTGATTGCTGCACGCATGCGAGCGAAGTGAGTATGCACGCCGAATGGGCGCTTCATGCATGCGCGCTACAATATTTACCAGCTGTAGTGCGGCTTAGAGGGAAAAAAAGCCCACTGCGCATGCGCAGAGCACTTAAGCCCAGCTGCTGGACACTTTTTAGTTGATTGCTGCTCAGAAAAAAAGAAGAAAAATACAGTATGGGGGGAAAAAATGCGGGCAGGTGGGCCCAGCTCCTGGCCGCAGAGAACCAGTTCGGTGAGGTCACATCATCACCGCTACTGGATTGCGTGAACCGGGCTGAACCGGGAGCAACCCACCACTGGAACTGATGATTGCAGCAAAGACCAAAGAACCAGTGAGTAGACTTAGAATCTCTCTGGATAAGGAGAGTATAGGCTATCGCCCACATGTACTCCAGATGACTGCTCCTTGCAAGCAGACTGCAATACAGCAATATAACATGGTTTTGAGCTCCAAAAAGACTAAGGGATTATCTATTTTGTTCACAACTGTGGTGGAGAATTTTAAAGGATACTGAGTTTGCACATGTTTTAATCACACTCACAAATGATTTAACTACTTGTATGCTATTAGAGACCTTCAGAATGACTGAAAAGTCTTTATCTTCAACTCTGAAAAAAATTATAACCTTAAGAATTTAAGGAATCTGAAATAAATGGGAAAGAACTAAAGATTTTGATCTTAGTAATGAATGAAGATGAAGATGATGAAAAGTTACAGGAGACATCAGTCTGACAGGATAATGAGAGAGGAAAAAAAGCTTGTTTCGATAAAGTTTGGATATAATTTATATATTGTTTTTTCCTTACATATTTGTTTTTTTCTTTCTTCCCTATTAGCTTAGTTTCTATTAGATTTTATTATTATAATCAAAATTCTTAATACAATTACATACACAACAAACAAACAAAAAACAAACTGGAAAAAATCAATATCAAATCAGAATGGAGAGAGGGTTGTTCATGATTCCAGAATTTCACTGTTAATGTTTGCTTGCTTGGAGAACTAAGAATATATATATTTATATATAAATTAGCTTTTAGTAAATGTTCCAGCATAAAAAGAATAACAGATTTATAAATAACAAATACCTTTAAATTTGATTTCAAATGTTAATCATAAAATGGGTGGAATGAAACCATCTTATCTTTATTTTTTTCTGAAAATTGAAGATTGGCAAATAACTTTTATAATTTAAGTATTTCATAAGATGGATGGTTGGTCGGATAGGTAAAATAAATATTTTTCAGAGTGACAATAATATTGCACTGAAATTAAAATGTGCAAGTACTCAAATTTCATCAGATATCCATATTTCATGTCATTCTGTTTAGGAGCAATTTTGAATTTCATGTCAAATATTGTTTACCTTTCTGCGTTACTTGTCACTTGCTTTCAGATACCAATCTCTGTGGATAATAACTAATGTTGCTATAACAAAAAGCAAGCTGCTACAACAGATGTTGCTGTTCCCATCCTTTCTTTTGCAAATTCCCTGAAGTGTCCTCACAGAGTTTTGGGGGGAACCTCTTAAATACTGTGAGATATGTTGTAAGAATCCAATAAGAGGGAAAAATTACTTATTATGACTTTGTACTTCTTTCTTTTTTATTGTCACCATATAAGGCACATTTGACAGGGCTTAGTTAATTCCTCCTAATCAAGGGGAACTTTAGAGATAATACAGGAAACTTCAGAAAAAAGAGAAAGGGGAAGATCCATAGCACAAATGTCCTTCCATTGCCATAGTGCTAGATACAATTCATCTGATCTATAAAATACCAGTTTATGCTAGATGAATATTATAGTAAACTACAGGTAAACTACAGGTAGTCAAGGTGATCACATGAGCCTGGGACCCTGCAACTGTCATAAATATGGGCCAGGCGCCAAACAATTTTGATCACATGACCATGGGGATGCTGCAAGGGATGCTCAAAGTGTGAAAAACAGCCATAAAGCACTTTTTTTCAGTGCCGTTGTAACTTCAAACAGTCACTAAATGAATGATTGTAAGCCGAGGATTACCTGTACAGAGCACTTAACAGTTTTCAATGTGTTTTACATTCTCTTTAGGCTCTGAAAGTTTAATTGAAGTTTCAAGGAAGCAAATAATACAATACTTCCACTACTGTTAATTTACTTATACCATATGTAACTGGAGGAGAATGCTGAGTTTTCTCCAAGACACCATTACAATTTTAAATTTACACTGGAGCATAGGAAGCTAAATCTGACCCATAAATCTTACAGTAGAATTCTCAGCAATGTACGAAGTTTCTATGGCTGGCAATGTCTTCTGTTGAGATAGATGTTAGAGTTAAATAATGGCCTAAACAATGAGAATAATGGAGCCCATTGATTACTATTAGCATTCTGCAAAGATTTGGATTCCAAAGTGGTTTCAAGAACCCCAAAGACAATAATGATGTATCTGTTGTCAACACTTTAAAGAATTTGGACTTTTTCCTAGGCCATGCAAGCCCAGGAAGATATATGTTTGCTGTAAGTAGGTTCCAAAAAAGTGCTCTGAGGATACCCATTGCATATTCTGAATAATTTTTACTCTTTGAATCCAGGGCAGTTTATCTTCTTCAGTTGATCCATTTAGGGCAGTGGTTCTCAACCTGTGGGTCGGGATTCCTTTGGGGGTGTCGAACAGGGGTCGCCTAAGACCATCAGAAAACACATATTTCCAATGATCTTAGGAACCAAGACACCGCTCCTCTATCCATCTCCAGGCGAGTCTAATAGGTCCTATTTCCAAGTAGGCACTGTAGACTCTGATTTTCGTTAGAT
>JANHFM010004585.1:13262-23699 GCA_032468115.1 Grayia smithii
ATTCTGGGAGTTGAAGTCCACACATCTTCCAGTGGCCAAGGTTGAGAAACACTGGCTTAGATTGATGCTTTCCACTCTGGGCTACTGTTTTGAATATCCACGTTAGATGACCTAATCAGTAGAAAAGCCTCAAATCCGTAGGGATCCAAATCCTGTCTTCCTGGGAGGCCCTTACATCAAAAGAGGATTCAGGAACCTTTGGTATATTATAGGAAAGTGTAGAAAATGTATGTAAAATGTATGTAGGAAGCATGCATGATGTTTTGACCACTGAAATGAATGAGGGAGAGTATTAATTAAGTTGTGTATCCATCGGAGCCTGTTGCCTGTTCTGTCTTCAACAAACTAACCCTTGTGATCTTCCAAGTCTCTCTCACTTTGGGAAATCCCCTCCATGGAATATTCTGCAGTACCACCCTTGTCTCAGAACAGCCACACACTAGAGCAGAACAAACATTGTCTTAGACTGAATGTAGATCTTTGCACAAACAAGAAAGTTGGAGAAACATGAGACCAGAATAAAGGCCACATCACTGAGGTGGAACAAATATACTTGCCTAATTGGGAGAAAGGTCCTGACTGAGCCTCAAAACCTATAAAGAGATACTACATTTCACACACTGACGCCAAGAAATTGCAACCAGATGCAAGCAACACTGGGCGCTTACGTTCATCAGGTATAGAGGTAGCCCCAGTTTAAGAACAGGTTCTATTCCCAAGGCCTGTCCTTATGTCAAATATGTATATAAGCCAGAACAGCATTATTTTTAATACTGTGTAAATAATATTGTGTAATGAACTTTAACCACTGGGTATTTAACTCTAATTTTGCTACAATAGGCTCCACTCTTGTAGACCCTCTCTATGGGTCATCCTTAACATGGGACGTTCTTAACCCTGGGACTTGTTGTACAAGCAAACTGCCAGGTTTACTCCCAAAGCCTGAAGACCTGATGTAAAACCAGAACTATTTTCCATAGGAGTTGGCCTCTGGATGATGCATGTGAACCAGGACACCCAGAATTCCCCCTTGGCCTTTGGAACTAAGTGGCAGCAGAATCAGAGCCAACTAAGACAATTGTCCTTCACATTGTGCTTTGTTAGTTCAATGAAGATGGAGTGGAAACTCTCAGCCATGTAAAATGAAATTTCCACATTCAATGGCAGTGTACCCCAAAGTATCAATTGCTAGAGAACGAAAATGACAAATGGCTGAAGCTTTGCTTGTAAGGCTTCCCCAAAGCACCTGGCAGGTCCCTGTGATGGAATGAGATGCTGAACTGATGGAATGAGCTGCAGAGTTAGATGTTCTTAATACAGTGTGGAGTTCAATATATCCGTATTGGAAATTTCTGCTTTTATTTCCTCCTCTTCTTCCCCCACCCCCATTAATTTTCTTTTCCAATGAAAGCAGAATTAGAAAGAGTTCCACCTTTTGCTCTATCATTCTTGTGTACTTTTTCCCTCTGAGAATTTAGACTTAGAAAACAATAATGTACCCAGAAGTAATCAATTGTATCCATAATTTAGTTTGCATAAATGTGTGCTTAGAAATGTGGCGGTAGAATTTTGCACATGAATATGGAAAATGCAACACAGCCCTGTTTATAAGGATCCCATAAGGCCTTTTAATTTTTAAATGATTATGAACTTTTACCAGCTCGGGAAATTGTGAACTCATATATTATACAGTACATTTTCTCCATAAATAGCACAAAGAGAAGCACACATTTTCAATTTGGGAATGAGGCCCTCCAACCCCATCCCCTCCAAACGTTGTGCCCACATCATTATTAGACTCCTGCAAAATATATACATTCCACATACAGGAAAACAGAAAGAGTCATTAATACTTAGTACACCGGACGAGAGATCAAAACATTCAAGTATGAAAATGTTGAAAGCCAAGGCAATGGGATGCAGAACCCATAAAAGCACAATGGGGAAACAGCATAACAAAGATAACAAAGGCCAGGAGGAAATGGCCCTTGGTGTAGCCCAGCAACTGAAATGCTGCATCGTTCCTCCTTTGAAAGCACAGAGGTGTCAAAACTATGTTCCTTCATTTGTCACAATGTCAGGAAGGTGCCAATAGCGGGGTAAGCTAGTGATACAGGATAATCCAAAACAGAAAGGAAAAGCAAAGCAAAGCAAAGCAAAGACACTGGCTATTGTGCAAAACTAATCATAACTACAGAGGGACCTCAACTTTGCTTAAGTCTCAGGGCATACATTAAGAGCTGATGGCTTCATATACTCTTGGGCAAAGCTGGCTGAGGAATTCTGGGAGTTGAAGTCCACAAGTCTTAAAGTTGACAAGGTTGGAGACCCCTGCTCTTGGGAACCTCAATAGTCTGACTGTGGATCCAATTTGTCTACACACTCTTCCCTTAGGACCCACCAGATTTCCAGTCCTACCTGCCTTTCTTGTTTTACAACTGGTCCCACTCATTGCATCAGTCATTTAGTATTGAAAGCACCCTCCCCCCACACTCCCCAGAGCTGCTGTAGACCCTACAATATATTCTGAACACTCTAAATGTGTTCTGCTGGCTTAAAAGGATAAAGATCTTTGGGAAAACCCAATAACGCTGCATATCTCGGAAAGAAGCAGGAGGCTATGAAGTGAGACAAAAGCACAGAGCCAGGATCTTGAATTGCTTTCGTTCTGGGGCATCCCCTTGCTAAAGATTGAAAGATGACAGGATTCAGCACTACGATATTTTAAAGAACATATTCTGATTAGGCTGCTTTCGTCTCACTTCCGGTTTAAAATCATGTTTTCCCTCTTTTCCCGATGCATTTTTTTTTTTTTTGGCGTGGACATGATATATACAGCAATTCCTCAAGAAAATGGTTACTGACCCGGACATACCGGTAGAGTGGGATGTGCCCAGTTCTCATTGGACATTTTAGATTTCTCCAGATGGTGAGCATTGCCTTTCATGACCAGCTTTGATTTGGACTGGAGAGGATCCTGGACATCTGGCTTCCACAGAGGTGTCCTTCTAACACAGGGGTGTCAAACTCAAGCCCATAGGGTGCTTAGATCTGGCCCGCAGGCCCACCCTGGAAACAGTGAAGGAGTGGGCTGCAGTGCCTCTCCCAGTGAAAACAAAGCTCAGGATGGCCACATGCAGCCCTCCTGAGCTTTGTTTTCACTAGCAAAAGGTTGCAGGAGGCCATCGCTGTCGAAAACGGAGCCCACGAGGGGCGCATGTGGCCCACCCGAGCTCTGTTTTCACTGGCAGAGGGCTGCAGGAATCACAGCCAAAAAAGGAGTTTGGGAGCCTGTTTTAACTGGCAGAGTGCTCGGGCCGCCACAGGCGCCCCTGACACAAGTGATGTCTGGCTGGCCACACCCACCCTGGTCACACACTCCGGGCCACACCCACTCCTGATAGTTAGAACAATTAATCAGTGGAACAACTTGCCTCCAGCAGTTGTGAATGCTCCAACGTTAGAAGTTTTTAGGAAGAGATTGAACAACCATTTGTCTGAAATGGTATAGAATTTCCTGCCTAAGCAGGGGGTTGGACTAGAAGACCTCCAAGGTCCCTTCCAACTCTGTTATTCTATATCCTATATAAAAGGGCCCATGTAAAAAGAATTGGGGTGAAATTGACAAGAACGACATGGCAGAGAATAACTGGATGAAGTGGAAGACTTCAGAACGCAAGTCTAATAGTCTTCCTGAAGGACTCTAAAATCATGTTCAAAAATAGCCTGACTGAAAGTTCACTGATGCAAACACTCTGTTCCTTCAGTTTATCACATGGAAAATTTAAAAGGCAGCTAAACTTTCCATCCCATCTATATTGATCACACCTTAATCAGAGTATTTGGGACTTGTTTTCCTGAATGTTCCCCAAGGTCAGTGGGAAGCTGGCATATCTTGGAGAAGCTTCTGCTACACCATTTTGTGGTTGTTGGCATGAATTGCAAAGCCGTAAGTAATTGGAAAAATCACAATGGACTGATTTCATACAACACATTAAATGTAAACCACAATTTCCAATTACTAGTACTATATTATTGCTTAGCATAGTTATTATTACATGTTTATTACTATACCTGTGAGTCACTTAGGTGAGATGGGTGACATAGAAATGTGATCAATAAATAAAAATAAAGTAAATAAATGTTTCTGTAATAATAATCCATCAGTGCCTTATGACATAGCACTAAGTCAGAGTTTGGCTTATTCCTGAACATGGTGAGTCTCTTGTTTAAATTACTCTTAGTTACTCATATGTAAAATGGGGATATTGATGACCAAACTATGCTTTTGATTTAATTCATATTTACACTTAACATGCATATTTTTAAAAGTGCTAGTAGTATCCTTCAGGGAACTACTTATGGGAAACCATTGCAATAGAGAAAGGAAGGTTGATAAGAACATAATGTGAATTCTTCCCTCCAAGCTTACATTGTGTTTGGCTCTAAGATCCTTTTGTAGATTCAAAGTAGATTTGAATGAATTTCTGAATGACTGAACACTTAATAATTGTATAAGTAATAATAACACGTATGTGTCTGCATCCCAGTGTGTAGCGCTATGTTGGATACAATGAAACCCAGCAGAATTTAACCAATAAAATGTGGCTCATACTTGATCTCATGGGATCTTATCTTCTGGTCCCTCGAAAAGTACTGCATTAGCAACCCCAACCATTTATAGAAGTGAGAAAAAGCATACTTCAAACATTTAGCCAAAATAGTTCTTAAAAAAATATTTGTACATGCAGTTTGGGGAATGTCAAGATAGGTCATCTGGGCACTCAGCAGATGCAGTTCTACTAAAACTATCCTCCCATGAAACCTTCCACTCATAAAAATAATTGGAGAATCAGGTCTGTGCAGTTAAATAATCTAATGCCCACCGTTAGACTGCATGTCAGCTGTAATAATAAATGGTTCTCATTGACCTCTTTAAGGAGGGGGTGGGAGGTTGTGGGGAAACTGAGGAGCCATAGAAGCCACATCTTTCTTCTACTCCAGATTCTTATGGTGGTTGTAGTAGCAAGGCTAAGTTAACAAGTCTTGCCCTTCTTCTAAAGTTTCCCTAAGGCAGCCTTCTCAAACATGTTCCATAGATAGGATCTAACAATATCTACAGAAAGAAGAACGGAACAACTCGGTCTCTATGTCCATGTGCCTTACAATAAATGTCTCAATAATGAATAATCATTGTATCAACAATGATAAATCTGAAATCATCTTATCTCAAATGCTATCTTAAAATCCATTAATATATCTAAGCCACACAGTAAGAAAAGGAAAGGGTTATCTGTCATAGAAAAATATCCCAAAATCCCAATTAGGTTAAAATATTTATTAGGCTAACTCTGGGTTGAAAAATAGAAGCCTGGAAGATTTCTAGTAATTTTCAAAGTTGCCTAATACAGTCATCTAATGCAGAGGTCTCCAACCTTGGCAACTTTAAGACTTGTGGACTTCAACTCCCAGAGGTCCTCAGCCAGCAAAGCTGGGAGCTGAAGTCCACAAGTCTTAAAGTTGCCAAGGTTGGAGACCCCTGGACTACTGTACATATATATACATTATACTACAGTATACTACTGTACATGTATATATTGGAATCAATATATATTCTAAATGTAATTTGCAGCTGGCCAATTTGCATGTGTGTGTGTGCGTGTTTGTGTGTATGGATATAGTAAAGAGGATGGCAAAACTGAGCTTCCTTATTCTATGGAAGGCAAATGGTGAACTAGGGATCCATGCCTATTTCAGCCAGCCTGACAGAAACAGCTACTTCACTAGTTCTGCGAGGTTTTCTTGCTTGCTCACTGGTGCATGTCAATGTACCACAACTTTGTCACAGAGAGACAAACATGTCACACATCTACATCATCAGTCTTCTCCACAGGTGGATAGCAGCAGGCCACCGACAACATAGAACACGTGGTCCCATTTCATATGGATGTCAGGGGCAGGATGGGGGCAGGAAGAGGGGACCCCCCCTCAAAAAAAATATCCAAAAAGGAAAGCGAAAGCAAAACAGCAACAAAACAAGAACCACACCCTGAAACAACAACAACAAAAAAATATGCCCAGAAGCGCAGCTCAAGAGGCAATGCTAAGCGTGCTCGGTTCACCCACCGGCCGAATTCAGAGATTGTAAAGAGGAGTGCAAACTCATTTGGTGGGACGAGGATCTTAGCTCAAAGTAGGATCTCCCCGGAAAGCTGTTTTGCAGGTTAAGGGTGGAAGAGAAAGGACTTGATCTACGCAGCGGCAGCCTTTCCAAAGGCACTGGGAATGTCAGGGCCTGCTCCTCAGGTTCGGAGTCTAAATGTAAGATCAAGGCAAACTCAAGGTCAGAACTCTGTTGAAAAACTGTATGCCATTACATAGACATACTTCCAACAAGCTACCACAACCACCATTGGCGTCAATGCAGTGGGAGAGGAGGGATTGCTGTTCTAAATAATAAGATTACAATTCTAGAACAAAAAAAAAATGAAATGTCAACTCCCCAGTGGGTACTTACAGAGCGACTACGGAGAGGAGGAGGAGAACTCTTCCTCCCCCCCCCCATGTTAACTTGGATGTACAGGTAGTCCTCGACTTATGATCGCATTTGGAACAAGAATTTCCATTGGTTAAATGAATCATGACTGATTTTATGGCCTTTTTTTGCCCTTGTTGTTAAGTGAATCACTGCGGTTGTTAAGTAAATCATGCAGACATTAAGAAAATCCAGCTTCCCCCACTGATTTGTCGGAAGCTGCCTGGGAAGGTCAGAAATGGTGATCACATGACCAGGGATGCTACTACCATCATAAATAAATGCCAATTGCCAAGCACCCAACATTTGATCACATGACCATGGGGATGCTGCAATGGTCCTAAGTGCGATGAGTGGCCATAAGTCACTTTCCCCAGTGCTGGTGTAACTTCAAATGATTGTTAATCGGATAGTTGTAAATCGAGGACTACCAATAATAAAATGTTGTAGAAGAGGTAGGAAAGTTAACTAGCACCTGGGGTTTTCCCCAGTACTTTCCACACAAATCTCGAGTGTGTTTTCCAGTTCCTGCTATTTCTATGTTGTTGTTTTTTAAAAAGCCTAGTTGGGGAATTTCCATTTCTTTTCTCCAAAAATTGTACAACACTCATTTTCCACTTTTCTTCAGAAATAACTATAAGGAGCTTTTGTTATTGCAACGAACATATTAAAGATAGGGAAAGATTCTGCACAGTCGCTGAATTCACACGAAGCCATGGTTTGCTTTAAGCATAGTATATTCAACAAGTTAAAATGGCTGGATTCACACAACACACTATACCAAAAAAAAAAAAAAAAGGCTTGGTGTTATGTCCTAACCAAGCCAATGCATCTCATAATAGCAACTGTAGCAGTATGAAGAATAATTCTTTAGATGTACAGGGTGGGATCAGGTCAGTCCAACAAAGCAGATCAATTTTCTGTGCATAATTTCTGTGCAGCATAATCTGAAATAGGAATCCCAGGATCCTTTACACGAGGGCAGAGGATGGTAGAGTGAAGGACTGTAATACAGGCCCCAATCACTTAATATTCAATGCCCGGTCAGTGCCCACAACATGCATTTTAAGCATGACTTTACATTGTAAATACAACAGCAATGGATTTGTTATTCAGGAGGAGAACATTGCATTTTTCAATGGTGGGACTGATGGGCAAACCTCGATGTTTAAAGATCTAAATTTCAACTGAATGAAATTTTAGTTTGAATTTCACTCTACTGAGTCTTTGTTCCATGACAATTTCATAAACTACAGTTCAGGAAAAGATGCTCTTTACTTGATTGGCCTTCTTTAGTTACATCCAAATGATCTCCCTAAACTCTGATGGTAGATGTTGCTTGAATGCTTCAATTTCTTGTCCAGTTATCCCATTTTCCTTGATCAAAATGAGCATGTTTCCTAAAGTCCACATAAAATTTCCCAGAGTTACAATTTCCAGGAGAAATTTGGTGTAATGGTTAAGGCATCAGGCTAGAAACTGGAAGACGGTAAGCTCATCTCACAATGAGCATCCAGCCAGCTGGGTGATCTTGGGCTAGTCACTTTCTCTCAGCCCTAGGAAGGAAACAGTGAGAAATGTCCAAGAACTTGGTACAATCGAATAGGGGAAAAATATCCAGGTTTGCAGTAGATACTGTCTATTCTTATGCTCAGCTTTCATTATCAGGAATTTCCACTTTCATTATCAGAATTTATTGATAGCTGCAGGTTAGCATTTCTAGTCTGATATCCTTCTCAATCTCCCAGGTCAGATAGGGAAAAAAATCAAATTATCAAGAAGTCACAAACTTTTCTGTAAGAAGCTTGAAATCACCACAAAAGCCGAGACCTAAAGACAAGTGGCCACATTGGCAATCATTTATTTTTCATGCCTACATGTCACAGCCCTCCCCTGTGTAAATTAGTCACCACTTTACTTGAAGGATTGTAGTAGTATTAGTTCACAAACAGCACCACTGAACCAATGTCTGCAACCCATGGAGCTGTCTGAGGTCCTGAAATACCTGATATTACCAGGTTCATCTTACCGGTTTTTAAACCACTAACCATGGCTATTTCAAAATAGATTTTTCCACCTATCAATTTATAACCAAGCTAGAACAGTGTAGAGGAGCAAAAACCACAGATCAGTGCTATCAATAACTGGGGAAATGGGGCAATAATGGAGCATAAGATAGACATATTATTGACATATAATGTCCTCCATCTTTAGAAAAGCAAGTACTAGAATGCATGAGAAATGAATCTTATAATGTGGAAAGGCTGTACATGGTTTATAGAATAAGGCTTAAAGATAATGGGAAAATACCATTTCAAAGTTGTAAAAATTATTTAGAACAGTTTTAATAAAGAGTAACCCTTAAAGTATTTTATGCCTTAACAATTCACATTTGGAAATGTCTCCTAAATAGTTAAATAGAAAAGATTGTATGGCTAAACAATAGAAGGCAAAGATGATAATTTGCTTCACACAATACTGAAATACTTCAGCTGATGTGTTCTTAAAATAGAGTATATTTAACATATTCATTTAATTTATTAGATTTGTTATAGTCACCCACTGAAGAGGAATCTGGGTAGCTTACACAATATATTTTCTCTGTTCTATATATCAAGAAAACTTTCAAACTGGCAATAAGAAACCCATATTGCTTCTTTTTTTTATAAAAGCTCTAAGTTTCACACACTTGATCACATTTTGAAATATAAAACTTTATGTAAGAAGTTGTTCTACAAATATTATCCTAGTTTGACACATATGGAAGACGCTAGCTTAGGAAACACTGCTCTAAATTTTCTTTTGTACATTCTGATGAGGTTTTATAATTCAAATACCAAGCAATTAACTGAATTATTATTATGTTAATGAAAGCTAAGGTACAAGAGATTGCCAAGGTCCAAGTGAGGCCAGGGAGAACTTAAAGAGAAGTCCAAGAATTAAAACAAGTTCACAAACAGACACAAACCTTCTATAAATTTCTGCATATCCAATTCATGCATTCCCTTCCCCAAGTGCTTTTGCAATTTAAGAATGAACAAAAAAGTATCTTTTGACCAACTTATCATTTTTTCACTGTTACTTTTGGGGTTGGACAAAATGAGACTCCAACTTGGCAAATAGAATAAAAAAACATGGTTCAAACAAGCAGTGCTGAAATGGGGAACACCTTGTTTCCTCATGTACACATAGAGAAAAATTATATTCCATGAGAAAAAAATTTTCAAACCCCCCCCCACACACACACACACACTTGCACTGATGATGTTACCTAATTGGGTAACTAAACGTCTGCAAGCAAACAACCAAGCTCGGAGAGCACCAAAGATTCAATCATTCAACCCTGAGCGACATACAGTATATTCTCTTCTGTTGAAAAACCTTCCAATCAGAACTTACCCTCTGAAGTCTGCAGGACCAATGTCTTGCTGTAGGGGCTGACCCCTGTCTTGTTGAAGCCCTTTACCCGAGCACTGTAGGTGCTGTTGAAGTGCAGACCATCCACAGTGCACATTGTCTCCTTCCCAACATAAACCTCCTAAACACGAAACACACAAAATTGCCTTGTAGTGGGTCAGATTACTTCTTTTTCAATTTGTCAAGTTCTGATTTCTCTATTGGGTAGTAATTCTTCCAAACAGCAGTGGGTGTTCTCATGTTCCCCAACATGCCATTCTTAAATTTGGAAATATAAGGGGTAAAACTTAGGCTGTCCTAAGATGACCATCTGACGGCTGTGACCAGGGGGGCCTTTGCACAGGTTTGCCTGTTGCACCAGTTGCGCACTTTCCTGGACTGGAATGCACTGTGCACAGTCGCTCATGCCCTTGTCACCTCAAGGCTGGACTACTGCAATGCCCTCTACATGGGGCTGCCCTTGAGGTGCACACGGAGGCTTCAGC
>JANHFM010004585.1:75568-88693 GCA_032468115.1 Grayia smithii
ATTTCAAGTCTGGTGGCATAAGGTATTTTGTTGCGAGCAGAGGAGTGGAGGACTCTTCTTGTGAAATATCTCTGGACACGTTTGATTGTATTAATGTCCGATATGCAGTGCGGGTCCCAGACAGGTGAGCTGTATTCGAGAATTGGTCTAGCAAATGTTTTGTATGCTCTGGTTAGTAGTGTAATATTACTGGAGAATATTACTAGAAGACCTTCAAGGTCCCTTCCAGCCCTGTTATTCTGTTATTCTTTGTTCTTGGTTTCTGACAGGGAGCCCTTAATAAAAACCTACAATAGATTCCAAATATAAATCTTGATTTCAGACTTCAGATTAATCCACTTCTGTTCACAAATGGTCCAGAACAGGAGTCTCCAACCTTGGCAACTTTAAGACTTGTGGACTTCAACTCCCAGAGTTCCTCAGCTCTCCCCCTTTAAAAGGTCTGTGCATATTTCAGAAATGATATGAGAGCATTTTAGATTCTAAGAATGGACAAAAATCTCTTTGTTAATTATGAAGCACGAGCCTAAAATAGAAGTGGCTGCTTTAATGAGTCAATTCTTTAAAGTTTAAATGCAACTTTCAAAGCACTGCAACTTCCCCCCCATGTTCCTGAAAAAAAAGAAAAAAAAAAGACCTCCATACATTCCTTCCATGAATGGATGAAAGGTGCAAAGCTCATACAAAGAGCAAAGTTTTCAAAACGTCCGCAATCACATTGGCTGTTTTCTGAATATTATCCAGGCATTCTCCATATGAATGTTTATACATTTCTTCATTGATAAGGGCAATGGAGCATGTTGTTTTCCCTGAAGTCTGAAAGCTTAAAAGAAAATCCCATACCACCTCTGGCTGGTCCCAGAGTGGGGTGGAAATGGAGATTTTGCAATATCTTTCCCCCTGGAGTGGGGTGGGAATGCAGATTTTGCAGGATTCTTCCCCTGCCACGCCCACCAATCCACACCACACCCAAGCCACACCCACAGAACCAGTAGAAAAAAAAATAGGATTTCACCACTGTTTCACATAACATATAAAGCTATATGGCACCTTTACCAAAATTTCCTACAATTTACATTAAATAGGTCTGAAAAATTAAATGTCTTATTTGTATCTCATATTTTATTATATTAAATATTTCTGCCTTGGAAGTTGTTTCCTGTTCTGTGATGGCAAGGTATTATATTTTCATTGGCCATAACTGCTCCATTCCCATTTGTCCAGAAAGCAGGACTTCAATTACTGGCTTCCTGTATGAATTCCTAGTTTAATTATTACTACTACAACCACTATCACTAATAATAACAATAAAAATCCTATTTTTCCTTTCTTCCTGGTGTTTTCCTGGAAGTGCAGTTTCCTTTTTTTTTCTTCAGATCAACAGTGGTGAGTTTCTACCAGTTCATCCCAGTTCGGGTGAATCTGTAGTGGTGGTGGTAGGAGACCCCGCCCACCAGCCCAGACGTCATCATGGATGCTCTGCACATGTGCAGAACATTCTATGCATGCGCAGAAGTGCTATGCAGGCATGTGCGCTCACAGTTCTGAACCAGTAGCAAAGGTAAGTGAAACCTACTACTGCAGATCAATCTAATGTTGATCCATATGGTTGTGACAGGAATTGACTGACCAGTTTACCACCGAAGTCTGACATCATGGGCTAAAAGAGTATGACTGGCTCAAAATCACCCAACCAGCTTTCATGCCTAAGGCAGAACTAGAACTCACAATCTCCTAGTTTCTATCTGGATGCCTTAACCACTAGACCAGACTGGCTCAATAGAAAACCCTATGACTTGGAGGCAAAAAAATGAACAGGAATATTAAGGGACAATTTAAAAATATTTAACTGCATGATTGCTGGTACATGGAAGAGGAAGCAATTACAGGACCAAACAAGGTCAGAAAGAAGCTTTCTCTGACCAAGATTTCTCAATTTCATGTACTCTGCCGAGCTGTTATCAGAATAATTAGATAAGAATTATGTACATTTAAGGAATGATTGGTTTTTTTCTTGTTCTGTTTGATGGGAGGATACTTGGTGCTCAAATTACAGGGACATGGTTTTAACCCTGCTCTTAGGATCCCCTTTAGTGATTGGCTTAGAAGATTTGATTCAAACTGAGGGGATATAGAAGGCTTGTGAATTTCATTAAGATCCTTACCTTTATATATATAATTCTAGCAGTGATGCTCCTTCCCATCTCCAACTGCCTGACTTAATGATAAGATAATAGTCACCACAAAGAATATATCAGAATAACTTTCTCAGTGTTACCAAGCAACTGATTTAATTATAAAATGCAAAATTAAATAACCAACCCATAGCATAGGTTGGCAGCAATAATGAACTGTTAAATACCTGTTATTGCTTCCTTCAAAATGGCACTACTGAACCAACTAAACAGAACTTCCTGGGGATTAAGGAAGCCACTTGGATCCTGTCATGCTTTTTCTGGGTAACACTAAAGAGCTTTCCAGATAATATCCCCCTCTGTTGATAATACTGCTGCCTATGGCATCATTCTACAATATTACAGTATCCATGTGGTTTCCCCATTGCAAAATTCTTGTTCCTATTCTACAAACAATATGGCTGTGCGTGCGGTTTCACATTGCCTCTAACTCATTCATTTCAGCTTTACCTTCTCCAGTGCTGTTCTATAGTCATTAGCAAGCTTTCACTAAACCTATGTGGATTCTACGCTGCAGTATGATTTTCTCCCCTGTGTCGGATCTACATCAAAACCCTTCGATCACAGGAGGAAATACTTCTATGGATTCTTCCTGGCAGTCAACTTGTCTGAGAGATAACACATAGAATACACTGATAAATGTTTTCTTGCTGTTCGTGCCATCACTGCCTTGAAGAAAGTTTTCACGTATGATTGTTGTGAAGAAGTTGGCCATGAGTGCCATTATGAGCGATGCTATAAAGTGTCATGGATTCTGAACAGGCATTCATCATTCAGTTAGTTCGCATTTCTTTTACGCTGCTTTGGAGAACATAGGGGTACCTCATTGTGGGAAGCCACACGCCCCCTAGAAGAATGAAATATTTTGAGGAATATTTTAAAAAGGCAGAATATTGTATTTCCCAAAGGGAGAAATGGAAAAACATGTTTTTAGAGGCAGAAAGCAACCCCCACCTGTTCTTAATGGCTCCAGCAGATATTTTGTGCCCATTAAGAAAGATTGGGCCAGCCTAATCAGAAACCAAACTGAGGAGGAGGTCACCATTTAGAAAGGCAGATTTGGTAATCCATTCAAGACAGGATATTTTGACACAAAGGCATAATGATAGGATTAGCCCTCACTCAAGATCCAACACAGGGCAAAGCCACTAAGCCACAATAGAACTGCCCAACACCCTCAGAGCAGTCCAAACTTCAATCAAACGTAGTTCAGACAAACATCTAGGATTTGAAAAAAGAAAAAAAAAAGTCAAGGAAACAATTGGTCCATTGCTGGGAGAAAGTGGTAAGAAGGTGACAAGCAACAGGGAGAAAGCAGACCTACTTAACTTGGTTTTTGCATCTGTCTTTACACAAAGGGAAAAAACAGTCCAACAGCACCACAAAAAACAGATTAGGAACACAAGTTAAATTAGGGAAGAAAATGGTAAGTGAGGACCAGATTGACTATACCCCAAGGTTCTGAAAGAACTAGCATATGAGATCTCCAAGGTCCCTTCCAATTCTGTTATTCTGTTCTGTACTTTGCCTATAGAGCCAGCTATGACCCTTACATAACCCCTAAATGGCCCCATGGAAGTCTGACGACAGCCAATAGAAAAATGTTCTTGCATAGGAACAGGAAGCTCAAGTGCAAAGCCCAAGAGAAGGTATAACCCTCCCTCCCCATCAACTCCATGTGGTCAGCTGCCCAGAACCACCCATGTGGTTCTGCTTCATCATTAAACCATCTTTCCAATCGGCCTCCATATTTCCAGTGTCTTTCTCCCAGCATGGAACTGAATCAGATGGATATTTCTTCCAACATCATCTACTGTACAGTATATGGTGTTAGCCCTGGAGCAGCGTGTAACTATAGCACAACTAATGCCTATGCATTAAAAACAATTAAAAATGCCAAAAGGAAAAAAAATTGCAAGACATTTTCCTGGCTGGAACAGTTTTGCTCTTCTCCCAAACCATATATTAACCACCCTTCAGGCAGTGACTCATGCCTTGTGGGAAGAAACTACTGTGTTGTTTGGCTTACACAGCTTCTAGCAGAGAGGTGGGCAGCAGGCCTGCCTCCCTTGCTTTCAAAAGGAGAAGGCTTGTGGGGGGAAGGCATAGCATGAAGATGCATTAGCCTACCTTATAAACCACAATTTAAAAATAAATGAGGTGCTAAGAGAAGAAGAGGCTTTGGCACAAGATTGTAACTATTGCGGATGTGAGGAGGTATCTCACTCACCCCTTTGGCCAGGGTTCTTCACACTGTTTTGCAAAGCTTTAGGATTCTGTGAAAATGTGATTGGGTTCCATGAGAGACTAAGCACACATACCCTCCCAAAATCCATTTGAACGTGGGCGGGATCAACCTTAACAGTTTTTCTAAGATGTTAGTGAAAAGGGCATGGCTTGTCAGCTGACATTCAAAACCCCTTATCCCAGGTGGGGGAAGGCAGTGTGCTCATGATTCATGCAATTTGTGTGAGTCTGAGAGAGGCAAGTAGCAAGGATCTTAGGAACGTTTTTTTTAATTGACAGGTTGGACTGCCAATTCTCTCCTTTTTAACACCTACATACGGTGGGGAAGAAGCTCCTCCATTGGCATGGGGTATAGTATCATCAATGTACTGTGAGTTGCATATTTCTGCTCCTGGGCCATCTAAGTGAAGCTATCAAGTTTCTGCCCCAGTGTTTACAGTTGTGTCTGGATGGGGAAGAACCCTTTCAAGTGACTGTGGGTTTGGGGTCTTACATAACCTCAAACTGGAGAGATTTAATCCTTGATTCCGGATGAGGTTGCCCTGTATTGCTTGGATTCAGTGGGCAATTGGGGAGTCTTCCTGGATTCACAGCTTCTGCTTGAAAAGCAGGTGGTAGTTATGACCGGAGGGCCTTTGCACAACTTTGTTTTGGTGTCATTGTTCCTGGACTACAGGACGTGTTCATGGTAACTTACATCTTAGATACCTGCTTACTGGATTACTGGAATGCCTTCTGCAAGGGGCTGTCCTTGAAGATGATCTAAAAGCTTCAATTGGTCCAGAATACAGCATTATAAGTAATTATAGGCATCCATCATTATGCCATGTAATAACTCTGCCTTATAAGCTACAGTGGTACACAATGGCCTTCTAGATGTAATTAAACTTGCTGACTATCACCTTGCAGTTTGAATGAAACTGGAAGATGATAGATGATAGATAGATAGATAGATAGATAGATAGATAGATAGATAGAGCACTTAGACATATATCCCGCTTCAGAGTGCTCTCTCTAAGCGGTTTACAGAGTTAGCATATTACCCCCAACAATCTGGGTCCTCATTTTACCAACCTCAGAAGGACGGAAAGCAGTGGTGGGTTGCTACTGGTTCGCACCGGATCAGGCGAACCGGTAGCAGCAGCAGCGGGAGGCTCCACCCACCCACCCAGACACTTCTGCTCATGCACAGGAACACACGCGTGTAAGCAAACCGGTAGCGATGGGATTTGGAATCCACCGTTGACGGAAGGCTGAGTCAACCTTGAGTCTGGTAGGACTCGAACTGCCAGACTGCAGGCAGCTGGCAGTCAGCAGAAGTAGCCTGCAGTACTGCACTCTAACCACTGCGTCACTGCAGATGATAGACAGACACATAGAGAGATGCTTAAATAGATACATATCCAAACACACTGTTTTGAGGGGTTGTATATGAAATCTAGGTTACATTACCTAGTTTCCCAGAATGGCTGATAATTAAATAATTTCTGAAATCTCAGAGGCAAGCAATTTTATTTAGTGTACATTATATTTCGATCCTTGCTTCCTTTCCTCCAGAATCTTAGTCACTTCAGTGCCTAACCTATTCTACTGGTTTGTTTGGAAATTAAAATGGGGCAAATAAGACGATCACATATGCTTACTTGAGCTCATTAGAATATATAAATGTAAATCATTGACCTGTTTCCCTCTTATTGGATCTCCTTCCAAGCACAATGTTTTGCCATGATTTAAAAGGGACAGTTTTTGGCATGGCAAGAGAATTCCTCTCTCCCCCACCCCCACCCTGAGTTCATTTACCAGTCTCCCCTGAGACCTTCATGTAACATAAGGCAGAAATTATGGATCAGATCTGGAATTCAATATAATCTATACAAGAATTTCATCCAGATTGCTCTGAATCTAGAGAAGGAAGCAGTTAGCAGAGGAGGAATAAAAGCAACCCCTTTCAATTGGGGAGAATTTCTGCAAAACAGAACTGCATCCTATATTAATTTGGGAAGTGGGGAAGGAGTGTTCTCTGGCACACCACTTTGACATGATGCTGTGAAAGGCTTTGTGAGAGTCACCCACACGCTATTTACCCATGAGCACAGGCATTCGTGCGTGGGCAGATGCAAAATGTTCCTTCACCCACATCTCCTTTTATGGATCACAAGGGGTGGGCAGAGATGTATCACCATGGAATATATGTCAGAAAGCTCTGCTAAAGGAGTCTATGGAAAATCTCTTCTTCTCCAAAACAAAGTGATGATTTGGATAGCTTGGCATCCGCTCATTTTAAATGTAAAAGTAACTGCTGTTACTTGCAACCCCCAAAAAACACGACCCAAATGCCAAAAGGAGATACCAGAAAACAGAAAGGAATGAAGTCTTTTTTTATTATTAAAAATCTTTCTGTGGGGTGTGGAAAGGTGAGTCTCAAATATTCTTGGACATACTTAATGGCCGACTCAGTGATGCCAAAATGGTAGCTGAATTTGGAAGGAGAGGAATGAGAACCGAACAGGGGTGGGTTCTACTTACCTTTACTACTGGCTCTCTTCATGCACATGCTTCGCTCGCATTTGCGCCGAATACGCGCTCCGCGCATGTGCACTAACTAATAAAATCGAAAAAAAGCACTCTGTGCATGTGCAGAGCAGAGAAACGTAAGTACAGGCGCGCGGGTGGGACCGGCTCCTGGCCGTGGAGGACCAGTTCGGTGATGTCACACCGTCACCGCTACCGGATCGCACGAACCGGGCCAAACCAGGAGCAACCCATCACTGGAAACGAACATATTTTTAGGGCTTTTCTCCACTTTTACATAACCATAACATATTCGTGAGCTGGTAAACCTCCTTTTTCTGCTGTGTCACCCTGACACTTCAGCCTGTGTGTGAAACAATAATCTTAGCTGTAGCAATAGTAGCGTTTTCCCTCTTAAGTTTACACCCTCCAATAACAGCCATAAGTTGCATAAATGTTCACTAAACACCGGTTAGGTTGGAATGTAGGTCAGGTAATCAGTAGTAGACAGGATGAGTGTGGTGCTTATTTTTCATTTCAGCTTGATGCAGGTATACCTGTCTCCCTATTCAGTTCTTGGTCAACCTAGTTAATGGCCATTCTGCCCTTGACTTTCTATAAGGTGAAAGTAGTAAAGCTGTAAGTGTTGTAGGAAGTTAGCACCCACCCCTCTTTTAGAAGAATGAAATATTCTAGGAAATATTAAAAAGGAAGAATATTATATTTCCCTGGATGAAAAATTGAGAAACATGTTTTTTAGGTAGGAAGCAGACTCACTCCAAATAGCCCCCACCCTCCTCAATAGCCCACAGCAGGTGTCAGCACTTAAGATATAAAGAGATAGCTAGGTCTATTCATAAGCAAATGCCCTCATCCAAGAGCCAACAAAGATAGGATTAGCCCTCTAACCATCTAGCAACAGAACTCACCACATGGCACCTGGGGAGATTGTATCACCCAGCAAGGCTCAACCAAGCCTGGGACTCAAAAGACAATCTAAAAAGTTACCCCTGCATGGCCCCATGGGAGTCTGACAATCAATCAGAATACAAGCTGAAATTCAAAGCCCAACAGAGGGTATAAATATCTCCCTCTCTCTCTCTCTCTCTCTCACCCATGTGCTTTTTTGCCCAGGATGTCAAAACCACGTGGTCCTGTCCACCATTAAACCATCTTTTCAAGCAGTCTCCATGTTTCTAGTATCTTTCTCCCCATTTGGAACTGAACCCAGGTGGACATTTCTTCCAACAGTGTCTATAGAGATTCTCAGTCATCCAGGTCATGGTTGTCCCAAAGCTGCTTTTTCAAGAAGTAACTGGAGTTCTTGTTTTTCTTTGAATATAGGAAAACAAATCCATCAGGACAAGATTCAGCAGCCCATCTGCATTTGAAAGATAAAGGCCACTCTTTTGAAGACAGCAAAGTCCACATTTTGTAGAGACTGTTGGTTTGAAAGAGGGGTCAAAGAAGCCATCTGTGTCAAAACTGAACAGCCTTCTCTCAACAGAGGGAGAGGATACAACCAAATCTACCCTCTGTCTACAACACAGTCCTTTCAGCAGTTCTAAGAAGGCTCCACACTGATTTGCATTATTCAAGTGACCCTAAGGACACAGATAGACCTCCAAGTGGCCTCAATGACTCTCTACAAGAATGCAAATGATCAGCTGTCTGCAAGAAATATAAATCCTTCCATTCCTCACCATCCAGTCAGACCTGAAGAAACTTCTTGAATGAGAAGCAAAAAAGTCTTCAAAGAAAATCCAGTTTCCTCTTGAAAAAGCACCTTTGTGATAGTAAGACTATATTGGGGATCTATCAGAATTGCATAATAACAGAAGAGTGATCAACCAGCAATAACTTTAACAGGACAGCATGGGCAACATGGGTAACATGAGCCGAGGTGGCGCAGTGGTTAGAGTGCAGTACTGCAGGCTACTTCAGCTGACTGCTAGCTGCAGTTCAGCAGATTGAATCTCACCGGCTTAAGATTGACTCAGCCTTCCATCCTTCTGAGATGGGTAAACTGAGGACCCAGATTGTTGGGGGCAATAGGCTAACTCTGTAAAACGCTTAGAGAGGGCTGTAAAGTACTATGAAGTGGTATAGAAGTCTAAATGCTATTGCTATTTCAGAAAGGATCCTCCATAGTCCATATGTTTTTGGACAGTAAAAGGAAAGGAGGGAAGGAATACTTTCAGTCTTCCAAGTTTCTGTTAATGTAACATTACATGAAAAATAGTGCTCTTGGTTGTACTTGTCTGGACTACCTCAAAGAGTTAAGACTTACCAGTATATAAAGGAATGAAAAGAAGGGAGGGAGCATCTTAGTAGAGAGGATATTCTAATTCCTATTCTGAGTTATTAATTTTGCTCCATTTTAATTATGAAAGAATAGGGTTTAGGAGAAAGAACACTTTAATCAGCAGTAGGGAAAGGACATTTGCCTAAATGTCTAGCATTTCTATTATTTTTATTATAATGTTCCAGCCTAGTTAACTTTTTGGAATACTTCATATAATATATTGTTTGTTGAGCCATAACAAAAGGTATAATCGGCATGGATGCAGCCCAACCTGTGATAACAATCTCTGCTGTCTGTCCTAGAATACACAAAGGATTTTCTCCTAACCATCATACCTAGCTCACTCATCTTAAGGGCCAGGCTTCTAGGCTGCTTAGAGCCCCCCTTCCGTTCAAATTCAGAAAACAGCCAGCTTTTCATACAAGATTCTGAACAGAGGAAGCATTCAAAAGATCTGCCCTCTTCTGGCCCAATGGAAAAACTGCAATTAACTGCAGATAAGGTAAAGGTAAAGGTTCCCCTTGCATACATGTGCTAGTTGTTCCCAACTGTAGTGGGTGGTGCTCATCTCCGTTTCAAAGCCAAAGAGCCAATGCTGTCTGAAGATGTCTCCGTGGCCGGCATGACTAAATGCCAAAGGCACACGGAATGCTGTTACCTTCCCACCAAAGGTGGTCCCTATTTTTCTACTTGCATTTTCTACATGCTTTTGAATTACTAGGTTGCCAGAAATTGGGACAAATAACAGGAGCTCACCCCATTATGCGGCACTAGGGATTTGAACCACTGAATTGCTGACCTTTCGATCGACAAACTCAGCGTCTTAGCTACTGAGCCACCACATCACTTATTCATAATTATATGCATATAATTATTTACTTTTGTAAGGGGTGTGAGAATATATCAGAAGCATTCTAGAGGTGCAGGGTATAGAAAAGGTTGGGAACCCCTGATCTAGGGTGTTGGCTATTCCTGCCAGCTTAATATCATCTGCAAATTTAGTAAGTTTCCCTTCTAGTCCTTCCATCTAAGTTGTTTATGAAGATATTGAAGAGTACTGGACCTAAGATGGAACCTTGTGGTACCCCACTGTTACTTCCCTCCATATAAATGTAGTACCGTTAAGGACTACTCGTTGAGTATGGTTTGTCAGCCAGTTACAAATCCATCTGATGGTGCTATCTATCCCACTTGTTTCTAGCTTACCAAGAAGTAGGTTGAGGTCTACTGCTACTACTATATGACTGTTCTGCTTCAGGTTCACACAAAGGGAACTTTCTAACTCCATCATTGTTTTCATTCTTGAATTGTTCTGTGTAAGGTCACTTTTCTTAACATTCAAGAAGAATCTACTTTCCCGTAACTTCCCATTGTTTGCTGTCCTGCACTCTGGCATAATAAAATACAAGACCTGACCTTCTTTCTATGACACCTTCTTTATGAACGCCCTTATGCAATCATCTTTGTGCAGGCTAAAATGCTTGGTTCACTCAGTCTTTATTATAAGCTTTATCCCCCCACCAATCCTCATTTTCCCCCCTCTACTAGTTTTAATTTATCTAAAGCCATCCTAAATTCAGAACTGAGCCCTATATTTGAAGTAGGATCTAAGCAGATCAGAATATAATGGAATAATGATTTCTTAATGTGAGGAAATTTTATTTCTATCAATTAACTATGAATCTACCATTCCGTTCATGGTAGGTTTTCTGGAACGGTTTCATGGTAGGTTTTCATACCGTTCCATCTTCAGCTAGTTATCAAGTTGACTTTCAAGGTTCTTTTCACAATATTATTCTTAACTCAGATCTTTTCCATGAACTACACATTTCATTTCTCTCACTTTTCTCTCCTTAAAATTTATTCTTTTATCTTCAGCTGATTTTTCTAACTAGAAGATAAATTTTGTTTCTCTATTTTAATATTAGCTAATTTATCCAGTTCGTATCATCTGCAAATTTGATAAAGATGTGATCCACATCAGGGGTGCAATCTAAAAATTTTTGCTACCGATTCGGTGGGTGTGGCTTAATTGGTGGGTGTGGCTTGGTGGTCAGGTGACCAGGTGACCAGGTGGGTGTGGCCAAGTCACTTCTTTGCCCTTTTTCATCACAGCTTTCACTTACTTGCTTGTGAACTTAAACCAGAAAGGAATGGGCAACTTTACGACCTGTGGACTTCAGCTCCCAGAATTCCTGAGCCAGCCACGCTAACTGAGGAATTCTGGGAGTTGAAGTCCACAGGTCGCGAAGGAGCCATAGTTGCCCACAAGTGGAAACTCCTAAAGTTGTTGGAACTTCACTTTCGCAAGGTGCATTTTAGGATCGGCTTGTTTAGAGTGTCGGATTCATTCAGCTCCTTAAATTGGGAGCGACAGAGTTAAAACACCAGGATAGCAGTCAAAGGTGTTGTGGCTGTTGGCGATCACAGCCCGTTTAGTAGGAAGCCGCCGTTTGCCGCCAGGTCCCGCCACTAATGCAGGAAACTTTCCCCTTCTCTTTATCCCACCTCACCTCACAAGAGTCCGGTTGACTCCTCACCACCAGAGGACCAAAAACCAACACTCCCATCTATGGATGCCCTCCGTAAAGCTCTTCTGCGGGGTGCAAAGCTTTCACTACGAAGGTGCCGCAATGAAAAACAGGTCGGCGAGGAGAAGAAGAAAGAAGGGGAAAGCCGCAGCTATCCAGTCTGGACACACGTGCACTCTCCCCCCCCCGCAACCACCTGCCCCCATTTTTGCACATTTTTTGCAAAAATGCAAACTTGAAGCAAAAGCGGAGAACGCAGCGCTGGATCTGAGGGCAGGTGGTGGTGGGGGGATAGAGAAAGCAAGGGGCCGGAGAAGATGGGGCGCAGCACTTACCCGGCTTAAAGAGGCATGGACAGGGAGGTTGGTGGTGGGGGTGCTCCAGGCTCAGTCCTCCCTCAGCGGCCTCTGAGTCTGGGCGGAAGGATGGAGGAAAGGCAGCCAGAGAGAACTGGCCGAGCAAGCTGAGCAAAGCGCTCTGAGCGCCCGGGAGGCAACAGCATAAAGGGGCACCCCTGCCGCCTTTGTAGCCTTCGTCCGTCTCCTCCCAACTCGCTCAGTGAAAGAGGGTTTAAAAGGACTGGCGGGTGGCAAAAGAGAAAGTGGTCACGTGACGCGAGCCCGTTTTGCCACTCCTGCTCCCACTCCGGGCGCCTCATGCCTCCTTTGGTTTGCAAGCGGGGTCCTCTGGGCATGTGCAGAGTGCCGGCTTCATTAGCTGATGTCGGGCCAAGTTTCATGTGTTTTTTTTACCGGTAGCGATTGGACCGCATCGGCTGATCCGGTCCAATCGGGTAGCATTTCACCCCTGATCCACATCATCAAAGTAATTGAAATACTGAAGAATACCAATCCAGGACAAAACTCTGTGTTACTCCATTTCTACTGCATTCATCTATTTTTATGTTTATTTGACATACTCAACTCTTACTTTCATATAAGAAATTAAGTAGAAGCACCATCTTATACATGCTCATTATCTTTAGACAAATGTTCATCACAATGTATCACATATATTGCCTGCTACCTTTCTACCCGTATTTGCTCCTCTCAGAAAATTACTATCAGGGTTAACTAATCCCTCTACTTGCTCCAATGCATCCCCCACATCTACAGAACATACTCATTCCAGTTTCCCTATGAAAAACAACTACTTTGGTCTTCAGTATATTAATTTGGTGATCCTTATTCATCATTTTAAGAGCCTTCATCTCAATACCACTCTTTAATATATTACTATCAGTCCCCTTAGGACTAGGTGTATGCAAGTCTTGGCCTATTCGGGTTTTTTCCTGTGTAAGATTGGGAGTATCTTGGTGATGTTTCGATGAGGTCCC
>JANHFM010004586.1:58704-69354 GCA_032468115.1 Grayia smithii
GAGAAGGAAGGACTCACTGGAGAAGAGCCTAATGCTGGGAAAGATTGAGGGCAAAAGAAGAAGGGAACAACAGAGAATGAGGTGGATGGATGGAGTCACTGATGCAGTAGGCATGAGCTTAAATGGACTCCAGAGGATTGTAGAGGACACGAAGGCCTGGAGGAACATTGTCCATGGGGTTGCGATGGGTCGGACATGACTTCACAACTAACAACAACAATGCTAAAATAAAACCTCCTCTCCCTCTTTCAGACTTTTCTAGTGTAGGTTTTTGTGAGCAATAATTTCATCTGGATTGTATAGTCTAGATATACAAGGAAGAAAAGGCACCCAGAGAAATTTAACTAGCATATAGATTTTAGGGCAAATGCTTTGTAAATTTTAAAGAACTACACATTAGGTTTAGTTTGCATCCTAAGTCATAATAGAAATAAAATATGTCTGTCTTTATAATTGGTAAATACTTCTATTCAAGTTTGAACTAACCTCCCCCATTAAAACTATTTGTTGTCTTGTATTGTAGTCTCTGAAAAAACTTAATCATGCCAATGTAATAAAGCTGAAAGAAGTTATTCGAGAAAATGACCATCTGTATTTTGTGTTTGAATATATGAAGGAAAATCTGTATCAGCTAATGAAAGACAGGTATGTTTAGAACCAATCTGCTGTTTTCAAATTCTTTAATAATTCTCTGTGCATCACAAAACATACATGATAGTTTAATGAAGTATAATTTTTGATATTTATTAGATTTTTTTAAAATCCCAACTGTATTTTTTTATTAATAAGTTAGCAAACATAGATAATATTCCTTTCTCTCCTATTTGCCTCACAACAAAACCCTATGAGTGAGTTGTTCTGAGAAATAGTAATTGACCCAAAGTTATCCAACCTGCCTTTCATTCTTAAAACAGGACTACTTATCTGGTTTCTAGACTACCACCTTAACTACTACATCAAACTGACTCCCCATGTTAGATGTAATGGTTGCTAAACCATAATTAATTCACTTTATACAGTAAGCCAGAAGTGGAACCTATGCTATTTTCAGATTATATTATTGGTATTTCATAGCAAAATATTGCATTTTGAATTGTATATTTTTCTTCTTTAAAAAATGTCAAATTTTTACCCTTAAGCCTCTTTATTATTTCTCCCCAAATAAGCCACACACTTGATTGCTACTTCATCATAAGCCATAAGAATAATAAGATCCAAAGATTGAAACATTTTTCTAAATGTGCTAAAGTTCTTTTTCCAATTAAGAACTTTTCCTCATTCCTAGCATTTTTTATTAATAGAAGGGGACCTGTTTTTATTGAAACTTGAATTCTTTAAGGTCACTTATCTGTTACAATGATTTTTATTTTTAAAAAAATGATTAAGCATTGGATAAATAAATAAATGAAATAGTAAAGCATATTTGTTGTATCTGAAAAGAATCCTGTTTTTCTTCACCTTGTTCATTTGTTACATTACAGAAATAAACTGTTTCCCGAGTCTGTCATCAGGAACATTATGTATCAAATATTACAAGGGCTAGCTTTTATCCATAAACATGGTGAGAAGAGTATATTGCTGCTACTGTGTAGTATTAGAGTGAATAGGCTAATGTATACTTTAACAAACAGGAGACGTAATAGACATGTGATATATGGTACCAATAGTCCACAATGATAAAAAGTTTGCAATAATTGCTAAATAAACTATTTTAGAGAAAAATCAGATTATTTTGAGAATCAAATGTTCCGGAACCTGAAATCCAGTAACTATATTAATTGATTGATGGTTATTGATGTTACAGTTTCTTGGCATAGGATTCCATCCAGAACAGTGCTGTATTTGGGTACAAAAGGTCACTTCAAATGGAGCTAGGTTTAATTGTTTGATTTCTTGTAGGGGACACTTTTTTGTAAGTGTTAATCATGTTTTGATGGCCAGCACTTATTCCAAAACCACACTAATCCTAATTCACTTTGTTCACATTTGTGTACTGTGTAGTATCCAAGAGATGGTATTAAGTTGAATAAAGTACTTCTATGCCTTTGTATATATCACAATGTTTGACTTCCTAATTTTTTATTAGAGGGTACAAATTTTCCTACTCATTTGTGGTGTTACAATGCAGACAGTGCATTTTACAGTGCTCTGCACCAACAGAAATTGTAGAGCTAGGTGCAGCATTGTATGAACCTATAGAAGATTTCTACAGAGTGTATGGATTTGGGATAGTATAAATTTATTATGAGAAACACAGACTTTTGATTTGCTACATCTTAAAATGACATTTTATTTTTTTTCAATTTTATTCTTTATATTGTAATATTTTATGATCTTTTTGTCATCAGATCTATGCATCTACTTACTCCTGCATTGATCTTGCTGCAATCTATTTCATAGAATCAGATTCCTGATTTCTAATACCACTTGTGATATATTGCAAGATTTAATTGGCTCTGAAAAAGGAAGAACAAATTTCAAAGATTATTGTTGCTGTGAATGATATTCTTTTAAATGAAACACTATTGCTTGTATTTATAGGGGTATGAAGAAGTTTACATTAAATAGGCTGAATGATGCTTAGACTAAATTTATTTTAATCATGAAAAAATCTGACCTAGTTATTTGCTTTTGTTCATTAAACATATACTATTCTTAATTTCATTCTATATCTCAAAAAATATCTTTTTTTTAAGTTTTGATAGCCGGATCAAATGTAGTTGACCCAGTGACTTAATTGTAGTTTGATCCAGTTAGTAACAGATCTGTGAAATAGGTTAGCTTCCAAGTTATACCTGATTTATTAATTTTTGAAGTTTGTATTTAGTGGAGTTTGAAAACAAAATTTAAAAGCAGATTTGTATGGCAATCCGTGTAGTTTAAAATAAAGAATCCTATTGTTAGTAGAATTTGAAATCCACTCCGTTGTTATCTATTTATTCTACATTCATGTTTACAGGATTTTTTCATCGAGATATGAAACCTGAAAACCTTCTTTGTATGGGTCCAGAACTTGTTAAAATTGCTGATTTTGGATTGGCTAGAGAACTAAGATCTCAGCCTCCATACACCGATTATGTTTCTACCAGATGGTAAATATGAGTTTTAATGAGTATTTCACTTATATTATAAGTCTCTTGACCAGTTATCAGTTATTTCTCTTCACCCTTTTCAGGTATCGCGCGCCCGAAGTTTTATTGAGATCTTCTATTTATAGTTCCCCTATTGACCTTTGGGCTGTCGGTAGCATAATGGCTGAACTATATACACTCAGACCACTTTTTCCAGGAACAAGTGAAGTTGATGAAATTTTCAAAATTTGCCAGGTGTTAGGAACACCAAAGAAGGTAAAGTATTTTGAAAATGCATATTATTACAATTGGTGCAAATAAAATTAAAATGACAGGTAGCTCTTGGTTAACAACCACTCATTCACCAACCATTTGAAATTATGGTGCTTAATGGGTGATGGCTAAGATCGATTATCAAAATTCTGGCTGTCCCAGCAGCCCTGGTCATGTGATCATGATCTGAGCACTTGGTGGCCTGGCTTTTACTTATAGTAGTTGCAGCACTCTGTGGTCTTGTGTTTGCAAATTGCAATGTTCTCTGCTGGCTTCGCACAAGCAAAATTAATGGGGAAACCAGCAGGGAAAGTTGTTTAAGTTCCTCAGGTAAGTCTTCCACCTCCATGCAAGCCCCACTTTGCTCATGCCATACCTCCTCCGCCACTCGTGTGCCCTCTCTCACCTTAACAGCAACCACCCCACCTCCCTGTGAGCTCATTGCATGCCCTTCTGCCAATCACACACCTTTGAGCACCCTCACACGCAGAAGCAGCCACTCCATCAGGTTCAGAAGCAATTTCCAGAGAGAAACAAAGCTGGATACATTCTTTTCTTTAATTAAAACAATCAATTTTGTCATCTCTGCTAGCTCTGTTACTTGTCCACTCATTCTTTGATTGTGGGGATTGACATCATCACTCTTTATAATTAACTTTCCAGTATATAACACAGGCAATCCTCACCCACTGCATGTTCAGAGGCTATTCAGGGTTAATGACATCACTGGAAAATATTTACAACTGGTCCTTGAAGTTGATATCATGGTGTTCCTGCAGTTAAGTAGTTGCACTTGGCAATCAGAACGCGTGTATTGATGGTTGCAGTATCCCACGATCTTGGGATCAACATTTGTGACCTTCACAGCCATTTTCCAACAAGCAGAGTCAATGGGGAAGCCAGAAGTGGGAAGTGTGTATCTTGAGACTTGCAAGATTGATGTCAGCCCTTTCAAGTAAACCAGAAAGGAAACAACTAAATGAATTAATTCTATTTTATTGTTAGGCTACATTTTTGAAGGTACAGATCTCCTGCCATCATTTTTAACCACCAGATCAGTTAGGGCAGATCCTTCCTAAGTTTCAAACTGTTAAGCCACTGGGGGATTCCCCATGTTTTGCCTGATAGTTTCCTAGGCAACATATCTTCCCCCTTGTGTCTCAAGATCTTCTCATATATCATTACATTTTGTGATCATGTCACTTAAGCGATGGAATTGCCAGTCACAATTGCAATCTGTACTTGAGGACTACCTGTGAACAGGTTTGGGTTTTGGTTAAACAAATTAACAGAAAATAATAGTTGCAGGGATTCAATAATAAATAATAAAAATGACTTATTTTAGTTTTAAAGACTATTCTTGTTATCCTACTTTACAGAGTGATTGGCCAGAAGGTTACCAGCTTGCTGCTGCAATGAATTTTAGATTCCCTCAGTGTGTTTCAATAAATCTAAAGACTCTCATTCCAAATGCCAGCAGTGAGGCATTGTTTCTCATGAATGAAATGTTAAACTGGGATCCAAAGAAACGACCTACAGCAAGTCAGGTATGCAGGCCTGTGATATTAACAATAGGGCAATTTTGCTTATACAATGAGCATAAGCTATTGCAAAAAAGAAAAAAAAAATCCTCACAAACTCATGAGTCATTTACAAGCACTTCATTCAAAATAAAAAATGGTTTTGTTAGAATACTTTTGCTATTTTCTTTAACCAAGTATCTTAAAAGAAAGGAAAACCCATCATTTCATAAGATTAACTATAAAACGTATTGCAATGCATTTGAAGTTTTATTAAATATAACAACATGGAAAAGGTACTCTGCTAAGAAATAAGAGTCTATGTCTATGACTGTAATTGGAGCTCAACAAAGACTGGAAGGCTACATGTTTTCTACCCTGCTTTAGGGAAATCAAGAAGTTATTAACAAGGAATCTGTCATTCTTGGTGCTTGAAATGACTTTATGAATTGATACTTCTCAAAAGTTATGTGTATGTCTTTCCCTGTTGATCTTCAACAACTTCAACTTGTTTTTCTAAGCTTTAGATAAACAAAGAGAAAAAAATTGCCCTCTGCATGGTTATCAGCTACTGTACACTGAGCATTTGAGAAAAGTCACCAAAAATAGATTTTAAATATTATTAATTACAGTACCCTTTAGATGCATAAATGCATTTCCACATACTGAACTTTAAAGGTGATGCTGCTGCGGATACTGATGATGAGCAGACAAACTGACACTTAAGCCAGATGGGGGCAGGAATGATGAACTAGAAAAGAATTATATTTAACAAGTATATGGAAGTAGAAGGGAAAGACTATAGGCAAAGTGTTGGTTCACAGAAATTATTAGAACGTTTTTAGAAAATTACTAGTGGCTTAGGCATGACTTAAGTAGTTTATGATTAATGAGAGATTTGAACATCCAAGCTTAGTTCTCAGTCATTAAATTGTAGTAGTCTTGTTTTCCATGAAATTAAAAGTCCTGTTGCACTCCATTAACTCTGGTTTGTTTCATTTTGTATAAGCGCCTCTATATATTTTTTCAACCCTCTATTTGGCAAGACCTTTAGTTGCATACTTTCAGTTGCCTTATACTTATTAGTGTTGTCTTTTTCCTTAGGCATTGAAGTTTCCTTACTTTCAAGTGGGCCAGGTTTTAGGACCACCTCCACAATGTATCAATCAGAAACAGCCATATCCCAAGTTAACAGAACGAAAACCATCTCTGCCCAAAATTGAACATATATCAAAATTAGAAGCTGGATCTGTGCCAGAATCTCAGTCTTCGCTAGATGTAACTGATAAGCTACAGTGTCTATCCAAGAATAACCAACATCCCCTCCAGTCAATCCAGCTGCCTCAGAATGCAGTGAGTCAGCAACCATCAATACAGCAACAGCCTCAGTCATTCCTTCCAGCCATCAGTAAAAACTCAATATCAGTAAGTTGCACTCAGAAACGACTTATGAACAAGTCTATAATTGCTCCAGAAGTGCTCGGTTCAAACCACTTTGAGAGGTAGTTTTACAATATATTCTCGTGAATTCAAAAGTGTCTCATCAAATGTTAATGTTCAAGCCCATTTTGGGTTACTAGTTCTTATAAACCTGTCTTCATAAATCAGTTTTTCTGCACTGCCCTTCCATTCCCCTCCATGAACTATTACAAATTTTTCCTTGTTTTTTCCCATTTTTTAAAAAAAAATCTTGGTCTGTAGTTTGTGCTGTTCCTGCATACTACATGTTTTTCCTGTTCTTTTGTCCTCTAACTACATTTCTTTATCTCTGTTACATACTTTTTTCCTGTTGTTAATCCTCTTTGTAGCTGTGCTCTTTTTTTCTATACATTGTATTTCCATATCCAATCCTAGGTTAATTTGACAGTAGCAATGCTCCTGGCATTTGTATTCTTTCACAGGAATGTATGATTATAGCAGGTCATATTATTATATATGCTGCCCAGAGTCTTTCGGGAGATGGGCGGCATATAAATATGATTAATAAATAAATAATAAATAAATAAATAATTCTCTCTTATAGTATTTGAAAAGTATTGTATTTTGTTTTTTTTTACTGTGAGAAGAAGACAGGATTTATGTCTGTACTCAGAGCTCCTTCAAATACTCCCCCAACACATATTGCAGTTTTTCCAGTTCAACATAGTAATGTAAACTTCTAAAATATATCACAACTTCTAATTTTTTTTTGTAACCGAAACAGAAACACATAGCCATAGGACCCTCAAATGCTACAATGGGTATGAAAAACAATCGACGCCGCTGGGGTCAAACTATGTTAAAGGCAATGGATAGTTGGGATGATTATGATGATACAGAATTTGGAATTTCTTATTTTAAGAAGCCTAGCATTGTGGTGTTGAATGAAAAGAAAACAAAAGAATCGCTTTTTAGGTAAGGTATTACATTTTTTTTTGTTATTTGTGATTAATATATAGTCTCTCCATCTGGCCCTGATAAATGCTAAATATATATATCTTATGCTGTTCTATATATAACTTATATTTTCTCAACATATAGGATTGATTGTGAACTCCTTCTGGAATGTGGACATGATGCCAGGCTCTTAAAGTGGGTGTGGTTAGGCTAAGAAACAGACTTAATCCAGAATATGAAAATAGTTATAGACATTTGCTAGCATCTTTCTTTCTTTTTTCTTTTTCTTTTTTTTTTTTGACAAAGGTTCCTGGGCAAATAATGATCAGCTCAAAGGTAACTGTAATTGAATTGATGATCTGGTTTGCAACTGACTTGCAATAATCATTTACACTTTGGTAACTTGATTTTTTTGGACTAATAAACATAGGGCGTGTCAAATTTTTCAGCTTTCCATTTCCAAAGGTTGGGGTGCTCAAAAGTTGTGACATACCTTGGGGGTTGTAAAGATATTTTGGTTACTTTAATATAACTTAGTTGTGCTTGGTAAGTAAATACATACATATCATAACTTTTTAACATTTTGTTTGTTTCATCAGTGTTTTATATATGAATTTATTTTTTCCAAAGAGTATGGAATTTTCATTTCATTCAAAACAGGATAGCTAAGTACAAGTGCTAATCCAATCACTTTAAACAATAATGTGCTTGTTTGTTCCTGGGATTTTAATGTACTGGTTTTAATATGCATTTCTAAATAACTTGGGCCAGGGTACTTGAAAGGGCATCTCCTTCTTTATTTACCTATCCAGATCTTAAGGACTCCAAGGCAAGTGGGTGGTTTCATGAAATGGCCTTTTGTGGTAGCACTTTGTGGATTTTACACCCTAGAGAGGCTTACCCAGGACCTACACTATGGTCATGTCCAGGTGAAGATCTTTTGTTTTTTCCCTGGACAATATTTTTGGCAAATGCTTTAAGAACTTCACTATTTTAGCATTTTTATTATGATTGTTTTATGAGGTATTTATTGTTGTTATTGATGCTTCTTGATTGTAGTCCTGATTCTATATTGCTTTCTGTATTGTTTTACAGCTTTAACATAGTGTTTTAATTTATCTGCACATTACTGAGAGGACTGTAAATATTGAACAGTCTAGAAAAACAATTAAAAAATGAATTCTATATCAGTTGTAATGTTAATGGTTGCTTTAAATATTATTATTATTATTATTTATTGCATTTATATGCTGCCCTTCTCCTGAAGGACTCGGGGCAGCTCACACAATCAAATATACAAAAATAAATACATAAATATTGCAGTATTTTATATTAAGATATATCTAGGCATGGCATTAGTGGATTTTCTGAGAGGAAAGCCAAACATCTTTGCTTTGTTTCATACAAAGCAAACAAAAATAAGAAAGCAATGACTGTTACTCCTTTAGTACAAATAAAGTAAAATTCTTCATACTTATATTTGGAGAAGTTTTACATTATTTATTATTATGCTTAATGCTTAAATTATATATAACTGTATCTGGAAATGTACATTGCACTGAAATGATGGTATTGTTGAGGCATATCCAAAGATAACTGGTCAGATTTGTAAGTAGAACTTCAGTAATTAATGCTTTGTGTTTCCAGAGGAAACTGAAAAGGCTATTATGACATTTTGAAGACTAAATATTTATAATGGTGGCTTTAAGAAAACTATTGTCAACATAGTTTAATTACAAGCACATCCAACAGCTTTTTCCCCAGGGCAAGGCAGCTGTGAACCAACTCATGCATAATATATTTTCACGTAACCAATTGTGTGAACCAGTGTAATGACCTGTGATTTTTAGTACAAAGAAACATTGTAAAAGGCATAACTGCATGGTTGTAACTAGCAATCCCTGCTAATCCCTGGAATTGGGAATTGGCACTGGATCAGTAACATGATTACCCATTTTATTAAGACAGCACCTTAAACAAATGCAGGAAACACCAAGGGCATATAAATATAGATAGTCCTCGACTTATAACCAGTTGTTTGACAACTGTTTAAAGTTAGGACAGACTTAAAACAAGAGGAAATGCGCTGGAGGAACAGATCTCAAATCTGGTCAAATACTAGCAAATGCCATTGTTCTCATGATTATTCTCCCTGGTGGGGTGGAGAAAGGGCTTGGACTCCTAGGTATACTGGGAAGCCCATATCCTCTTCTTGTTCCACCATGACTGAGAGACCCAAGACTTCTCCCCAGCACTCTGTTTAATGACTGCAACAGGGACAGTTGGATTATAGTTGTTGAATGAAGTAGTCATGTGGCATCTTGCTTAATGATTGCTTGTTCAGGGACTGAGAATCCAGGCCCAATTGTGGATATAAGTGGAAGACCACCTATAGTGATATTCACATACATCACAATAATTCTCCACAGGATTAAAAAGGATCTGTGTTTGGTACCATATGGCACAGTAAAAATGATGTGTTTTTAAATCATGATGAGTTTATTTGGAAGAGATTTGCTTTCATATATTTTCCTATCCCGTGTCAATTCTTGCTAAGTACTATTCAACTCTTTGCTGAATTAAAATCCAACAATCCTAAGACCATAAGAAAATTTAGTTTTTCTAGACTAATAATTAATTTGTGATGTTCCGTAACTTTATTTTCAGTGTTCCTGAGTCTAAGCCTCCTACCTCTGGCAGGTCAGGAGAAAACAAAGTTCTGAAGAGAAATGACTCTGGAATATCAACTACTTCGGCAAAACAGTACTATTTGAAACAATCAAGATATGTTCCTGGTAAGAGGCAATTATTTAACGCCTTATCAAACTCAGTTAACAAAATATGTGTGAGCGGATGTGCATATATGTTCGTTTATTTCATTTTTTGCTGCCTTTTTTAAGTGTTTTTCATTCAGTAATATCATTCTATGCAATATATTGCTATAGCAAATATAAAAAAAAACCACACTTTAAAATGACCAGACGATTAATGGCGAAAAATAACAAAAGTCCAAGAAAATCAGGTGTCATGGAGCCCATCAGGAGAGAAGTTTTTCCCTCAGGTTAATAGATGCCCTTTCACCTTTGCTGTTTTCATTTTCTCTTTCAGAGCAGGGTAAGGACAAGACTTAAGCCAGTAGTAACTGGCCTAGATTTTTGTAATTTCATCCGCAATCTAGGGTCTGTGAAGTTATCTTCTCTTGTATTTTTCAGACTAAAATTTGAGCTGTATGAACATGTTCTGGTATGTTTGTGTTTCTGGAAGATCTGAGGGCTGAGGAAGCAGCTAGTCCCTGAATTGATAGTACCCTATTTCCCCCCAAATAAGACATCTCTGATAATAAGCCCAATCAGGCTTTTGAGCGCATGGCAATAAGGCCAAGCGCTTATTTCAGGGTTCAAAAAAAATAT
>JANHFM010004588.1:0-11281 GCA_032468115.1 Grayia smithii
AGTTTGGTGAACTGGTTGTTGGAAGAAATCATTAGGGCAGAGAACTGGTTGTTAAATTATTTGAATCCCACCACTGGTCATAAGATAAAAATAAGCAATGAAATCATACTAGGAAACAATCATATCAATATAAATGGTAAAGATACAAGCAAGAAAGTTACAGTCATGCAGTCATAAGTGGGAAGAGATAGGAACGATGAGAAGACTAATAGTAATAGTAATAGTAATGCAGACTTAGAATTTGACTGTTAAATGGAACCTTTTGGAATCTTCTAATGGAATCTGCTCCTCTCATTTCTAGTGGAATGTTCTTCCCTTCCAGCCTATTAAATAATTATTCTTGCCAGTTTTTACAAATGATAGGGGTGGGCTGGGGAATGTTGCTGCAAGTAATTCAACTTTTGTTCAAGAATTATTTCATTGAAAGAGCTCTCCATTCAATTTCCAAAAGCTATTTTGATTCCATCAGGCACAAGAAATCATGCCCTCTGAATTTTGTAATTTTAGCATGCGCCATAGAAGAGAACTCATCATCAGTGAATGAACCAATCTTTCTGTAATCTTTGTCACAGCAGGAAAAACAGAAATTGGCCTGTAATTTGTAATCGCCATGTCTTTGCTTGAGATTAATCCCCAATCACCCGTGGTGAAAAAGAGTTATCTTTTGACCCAGGAAAGGACTATTCATCATTCAGTAGGGCAAAGGGGCTTTGCTTTTTGCAGCAGGCATTTTGTCTGACCATTCTCTGTTTTTTTTAATGTTGGATCAGCTTTTATCTCTTTGTTGGTTTTTTTTTTTTTAAAAACCAAGACTGAATGATCTAGACATTTTACCTTAAATTTATCAATTGCTATGGAAGACCTTCCCCCCCCCTTCTCCAAAGATTACAGAAATGGGCAAAGGGAGATTCATAAAAATACATACATATTAATGCAGCTCCTAATGATTGGGCTGCGATAAGAAATCTATGTACAGCAATACTGTCAGATAATACAATGTTTTTGTGAGAATAATTGAAAACGGGCAAAGTGTGAAAGGTGTTGAGGGCAGTGAACTGAACATTTCAAAGAAGGTGGAACGGCAGCCAAAACAGGCTTTCCCCTTGACTAAAGATATGCATATCAGTATAACTTTATGCTTCGCGAGACATTTTCCACCTCAGCAGATTTATGTCCATAGTTTTAATGAACTATCTGGACGTAACTTAACCGGTTCATTTAGTGTCAGAAGAGGATTTTACTGAATTCTGAATTTTACACAAGGATTGGGCACTTTCGTTTCTCTCTTTTTTCCTGCAAAAACACTTCATGATTTCGTAGTAGTAAAGGCAATCTTCAGAAACTGCTGCTTCTTTGCAATACCTGCAATGGCTATAACCCCATTAAGATATTAGCACACCTGGATTGCTCACCACATAAGTGCTTATATTAAGTCCCAACTCCACAACTGGCATCGTTCAAATTATGACAACTTCCTGCTGGCCTCACATATCTAGCTTGACTGTATTGCAGGGAGAAAGTATGTATGCTTGGCCCACATCCTGTATTCTGTATTCCAGACCTGGATTCTGGTCTTGCAATTATAGGGCACATACAGTATGGTGCGACGGGGTTATCTGGAATGCTAAATGTTGAGCATTCTGAATACAATCAGCCATGAATGGGACATCGGTGACCACACAATGTCAGATAGTCAAATGATCATTTCAGGAAACATTGCAAAAGAAGTCTTAGAAAAAACTATAACAGACTGTAATAAAATTATTTGACCTCCTTTGAGTTCCATAACATGATCAAATAGTCTTCTGTACTGGCTAGTTTTAGATATTAATATTTAGATATTAATATTTAGATATTAATATTACCGTGTGTGCTTAAAATTTTACAAAGTCACAACTACTTGCACTTCAGCTGCTCAGGGTGGGCATCCTGTCAACAGAAAGAGAAGCTGGAGAACTACAATTATCTCAGAGATAGTAATGTACTCTTCTGATACTGTTGAAGAATTCCTACAAAAATGTTATTGTTTAATGAATTTAAGCCCACCTTTCCACCAAAAAGGGATACTTAACAATTAAAGATAAATATAATCTTATTCTGCAACAAAAAGAAATATAATAAAACCACAGTTAAAGCACAATGAGGAACACATTGTTTTAAATAAACAGCGCTTTATCAATTAAATCAGCTTCAGCACACAAGCAGTGAAATAGCCAAATTAAATATGTCTTGGCTTCCCTATGGGGTGGAGGGAGAAATAGAGAGCAGAATCGTGACCTTTGGCAGGGAATTCCAGAACACTCTACCCATACATGCTACTCTGTTAAAACCACAGTAAACCTATGTGAAGACATGATAAGAGATAACAACTAGTATTGTTAACATACAGCTCGTCTGCCTGGAATCCACATTGTATATCTGACATTAACATGATTGAGTGGGTCCAGAGGTATTTCACGAAAAGATTACTCCACTCCTCTACTCACAATAGAATCCCTTATGCCACCAGGCTTGAAATTTTGGGTTTGGACAATGTGGAACTGCACTTCCAGTGGTCTGATCTAAGCATAGTACACAAAATTGTCTGCTACAATGTCTTACCTGTCAACGACTTCTTCAGCTTCAACCTCAATAATACACGGACAAAAATTGATACAAACTCAAGGTAAACCGCTCCAAACTCGATTGCAGAAAATACAACTTCAGGTACAGGGTGGTCAATTTCTGGAATGTTCTACCCAACTCCATTGTTACAGCCTCAAACCCTGACAACTTCAACCTTCAACTGTCTACCGTGGACCTCACCCCATTCCTAAGAGATCCGTAAAGGGGGCGTGCATAAGTGTACTAGCATGTTCTACTGTCCCCATTTATTTGTATTCATTTCCTTCATTCATGTCCGTGTTTATATTCATACCTGCTATCTTGTACATGTTTGACAAACTAATAAATAAATAAATAAATAAATTGCTAAATCCACAACTTAGCCTTTCCTATTTTATGAGCCCTCCAGATGTGTGGACTTTGATTCTGAGAATTCTGCAGCCAACAGGACAGTTGCTAGGAAATCTAGGACTTGAAATCCATGGATATGCAGTGGGAATATCATGTACCATGTTGGGAAAGATTGTTGAAATTCCTTAAAATGATTCTTTTTTCCTGTACTATGGCCAGAAGAATAATGTTACCAACACATAAAAGTAGTCATTCTGTTGCCTATGCAGCAAAAATGGAATTTGTACTTTTGGCTTGTGGTACTTTTAGGTTCGTTTATTTATTTTTAATGACACTCATAACTCAATATAAAGCAATGTGTTGGTCTGAGATAGAGATACACCTAAGGAATAATCCCACAGAGACTGAAATGAGCTATGAATGTATTCCTGGATAGCAGGGAGATGACAACTGCATGGAAGTAACTTATAAAAAATGTTCAAAGGAATTTGCTACACCGATGGTCATTCAGAGACTATTGAATGGTATGCTTTAGTCTTGCTTACAAGTGGAAATGCTTGAAGATTTCATTTGATTTGATTTCAAAGTACTGGTAATGTGATTTCAGATCCACATCTGACAGACCAACGTGCCACTCGGTTTTGTTCATTTTAGAATTTGGAGATACAGAACTGGATTTTAAAAACAGAAATTATATAGAAATAATTTGAGAAAATATATGGTTGAAATGTAAAAATATATGAAAGCATGGGCAATAACACCCTGAAATAGAAAAGGAATTTAAAACATTGCAATGTATTTTGGTTCTTTATCTCTCCGTTTTACAGAGAACATAGTCTGATTATTTGGGACGGGGTATTTAAATACCCTTAAACACAGGATATTTAAATAGATAAACTAAACTTGGAACAGAAAGGTAAGTTATCTATGGCTATATTCCCCTCAATCTACAGTTGGCCATAGTATTCTGATATTTCTCCCTTCTCCAAATAATGTTATGGGACATCCATAGAAGAAGTGGAGGTGAAAAGGTCAAAACCACAGCTATGATTGTGAGAGCATACTTCTCCCATTTTTATTGTGTATCAATTCAGGTGGGCCTTTAACTGTGGGGGCCTGGCCACTCTTTTTGCCTTTTAAAATTTCCTATAAAATATGAATTATCCCGACTGATTGTATCTCATGGCATTTAAGTATCTTTGTCACCTATTATGTATATTGTCATTACTATTTATGTACAGCCAGAAAACTAAGTGATATCTCTATCTCTATCTCTATCTCTATCTCTATTTCTATCTATCTCTATCTCTATCTCTATCTCTATCTCTATCTCTATCTCTATCTCTATCTCTATCTCTATCTCTATCTCTATCTCTACCTCTACCTCTACCTCTACCTTTCGATGAGGTCACACTTGTCATCTTCAGGCTGGTGTCTTTGGCTTCATGCTTGTGAAAGCAAAGCGTGATCGGAGTTGCCGTCTTTCTATAAATACTGGTGGGGAGGTATGGAGTGCTGGCTTTGTTGCTGTAAGCAGATTGGTTGGCTGTGTTGTTACATTCTGATTGGTTGATGGAGTTGATGTTTTCAGATTAGTCGGCTGTTTCGTGACATCCTGTGTGGGTGTGATCCTAGCTGTGTGCCCATTAGCCTTTTGTTTTATAACAACCTGGGTTGGCTGTGTAGTAGCATCCGGAGCTCTAGTATTGTGACATCCTGAGTTCTGCATCCCGGATGCAGCACATATGTATATACATATACAACAAATTTAGCCAGACATTCATTTATTAACTCAGAATGTTTATATTATATTGTATTTCTCTTGCATATTTCTTCTTTAGAAGTATACTTTTATATGAAAATCACTGAGACTATTGCAGCTGGTTTTTTGTTTCCTTTCTTTATGACTATATATAAAATGTTAACTATATACTTACATAGTCATTTTTAATGCAATACTAAAATACTAGTGATAATCCAAATAGCTCCCTTTTATGATTCACAGCAACAAATGCTGGAATTTTCCCTTAAATGTACAGTATATTTATATTTAGATATTCAGATTTTTATCATTTTACCTAATTATGAAAAGTGTGATCTATATAATTTTAATTGTTTGTACTCTATCTTATCTACCCATAGAATCCCATGTAACAATTGCTGATGCTATCTTGCTGCTGCTTGCTATAGGAGAAATATTTCAATGCTGGAATAAACCCAAAAGTTGTTGAATCATAGAGAGTATACAAATGAGGCATGAAAATTCAAGGGAACTTTTAGTTTCCAAAATGCATAAAAGATTATTTATGTCCTCAGGGCACAGCTCATTAACACGTGAACAAATTTCCCATTGGACTTAAGAGCAAGTCCTAGCTCATGCTGTGGGTATTCACATGAAACATTGGCACATGCTAAAACAAGGATGACCAAATCAGTTCAGAAAGAGTTTGCTTCTGAAGAAGGAAGCTGGGACACGACTAATGCAAAGAAAATTGGGAGAATGTATTAATGGTGCTAGAGTTCAAAATGATGTCTCAAATAGCTTGACAACTTCTGTAAACTTATTTTTAATCTGAAGACTAATTTACTGAGTTAGTGAGTTTACATATACAGTACTTCATTACATGCTTAAGTTCATCCATTTGAATCCTTACCATGCGTGGGATTCCAATAGCTTCTACTGCAGCAATGAACACAAATTGTCAACCTAGATACATTTTAGTACTGAAGATGAGCTTACACATGGCAAATTTCTTACAGAGATAATAAAAATGGCACATCTTGAGAGTTCAGCAATTGAGAACTGAATGTGTTTAGAAAAACCTGAGGTTCCATTTGTGAAGAGACATCAAAAGCAGATTAATCAGGAAACAGAACATAACCAGTTCTCTGCAGGTTTAAACCTTGACCCATCAGGTCCAGTAATCTGTTCTCACAGTGGCTGACTAGTTGCACAAGAAAGCCCACTAATCTTCTAGGGATGACCCAGTGGTGGGATTGAATTTTTTTTACCAACGGTTCTGTGGCCATGGCTTGGTGGGCATGGCATGGCTTGGTGGGTGTGGCAGGGGAAGGATACTGAAAAATCTCTATTTCTTCCCCACTCCAGGGGAAGGTTACTACAAAATCCCCATTTCCTCCTGATCAGCTGGGACTTGGGAGGTAGAGAATAGATGGGGGTGGGGCCAGTCAGAGGTGGTATTTACCGGTTCTCCAAACTACTCGAAATTTCCGCTACCGGTTCTCCAGAACTGGTCAGAACCTGCTGAATACCACCTCTAGGATGGCCTTCTGAGACGGTCACACTGCCTGGCTATTGATCCCCATATATTTTCCATGAATTGGTCCAACTCTTTTCTTTTGAAGCCAGATAAGCTGATAGCCAGCTCCACACCTCAGAGTAGAATAAGGCCCAGGAGGAGATTCTATATGTTGAATGTAATTTTATTTATTTATTTAAATATTATATAATCACCCATCTTAAAATAACTCTGGGCACCTTACAATCAATCATATAAAAACAATATATAACCAACAGCAATAAAAATGAAAACAAATACCTGGTGCCATAGCCACATTTCTCCAATGCACCCACCCATCTCATCCTATCCTGATCTTCCCTATTCTAATGGTTGGGTGGGGGGAGGGGGAAGCCAGGTTTTAAATGCTCTCCAGAAGGATAGAGGGGTTAGTAGCCTGTCAATTTTTAGTGGGAAAGGTGCTTCTGTGCTGAAGCTGCAACAGAAAAGGCACTTCTATTATTAAAGGTGGGTAGATATGTTTGTGATCTTAATACATGATTTATCTGGATATCAGAGCTAATTTTTAGGTTTTGCAATCAGGGAATTTTTATTTGGATTTTTCACTTGTGCCCAAACATTGTTCAGCTTCTTTGACCACAAAACTTTGGTGTTTCCTCAGTTGGTCCACAACACATAGTTCCAAACTTTGAGACTTTTGTATACTTCCTCCTAAACTAAATGAAACAAATAGCTGTAACAAATGAACATAGCCTTCATATTGTAAACCTGGATGTTTACCCATAAAGAGATGATACACAGCAGGCCAGAGTTGCAAGATCTTGGTAGAATGGCCTTTCAAAAATATTTACTAAAGTTTTAGAAAAAGAAAATGAATGGGCAGCTCCTCCAGATAATTCCAGACATTCATATATATTCTTTGGTTCCCTCCTAATTCAATAAATGCAAGGACAAGACATTCTAACCATGAGAATTGCTCTGAACTTCTTCCCCCCTTTGAAAGACAGGTGGAATGAGAACAGTAGAAAAAGAAATAAGGATAATTTATTTGGTTATCATTAAGGATGAAATCTCAAAAATAGTGTTTCCTGGTTTGAGGCATTTCCTTAGTGAAATCAGAGGTTTTAGTAAACTGTATGCCTGGATGTTTTTTGGGCACTACTGCAAATTTGCATCCTTCGAATAAAGTTTTCCAAATACAAAGTAAGTTTGATTAAAAAGAGGTTGAGAGAAGGAAGACAAGTAGACACTCACAGTAATACCGTTGGTTATAAAGCATCATACAAATTTTAAGCTGTGCTTCCTAACAGAATTGTATTTGAGAAACTGGTTTTAGTGAAATGGCTTTATCTTCTGAATCACTGAATGAAAAAAGATGCATTTGGTCCTTACAGGCTGACACCTAGGCCTTTCCGATAGCTCTAAATAAATACATCTGAAATATTCATAGCTGTTCTGATTTTTTTTTTTTACTACCACAAACAAATTGCTTCTAGGGTAAACACATGCGCACACACATGTTTATGGATTCAGTTTAATGGAGCATGATTGAGTTTAATAGAGAAAAATAATGCTTTTCTGTACTGATGCTTCAATATATACTTTTCCACTCTTCATTTTATGCCACGTTTGGTAAAGTCCTGACATGTGACAAGTCACTCTTCATATTTTCTTACAGAGAACAAGTTCCTGTATGATTTCTTTTCCTTTTTCTTTTTTGGAGGGGAGGTGTACTATAGTTGAACTCATTAATATCTTTTTAGAGTGGCTCTCTAAGCTTTCGGATTAAGATGTCAAGCACATTCACAAATGCTTCTTTCTGGCTGACAGTTTCATTGTCAGTAAAATTACTGTTTGCCACTACTTTCCAGAATGAGTGGCAAGGGTCAATTTAAAGAGCAGGATTCAAACTACAAGAGTGGTAAAACAATTATTTCCTTAAAGGCTCATTATAATATCATCATAGAATCCATTTCTCATTTTTCATAAATTATGTAAATTTCATCTTTGACTTGTAAGATACTGATCAGCATTGCCTACCTTTCCTATTGTCTTCTCTAGGTAGCAAGAAAAGTAAGACATGCTAAATATACTTATGTATATAAGAACTTTCTCTGGCAGTAACCTTCTATTCATCAGAGAAACCTTTTTATATTCCTGGTTCTGAATAATTCAATTACTTAGAACTTTGTGCAACTTATTTGGAACTTTAATTAATAATATGAATAATATTCTTTGAGAATAAAATGAAGATAATAGTGTCAAACTATGGGTACTCTGGGAAAATGTGACATGTAAGGTAAATTTAATTACCCTTTTCAACTACGAGGCCACTCATATGACATACATATTTCTAATTGGTCAACAAACAACATATAGCACTTGCTTGGTAATTGGACATCCATGGCTATGAATAGGGAATGTTCTTTAAAATGAGTAATCAGTATTAGAAACTTCTTGAAGAAGGAAAGATCAGAGAGAAAAGATTTCCTTGATCTTATTCTTCTTTCCTTATTGGAGTCTTATTATCCAATGTTGACACCCAAGATGCATGCATTTTAAAATTTTGCTAGAATTTGTGTTATCACAGGTGGATTTAAATACACATTGGGTTTTATCATATAAGGGTTCAGTATGATGGAAACCCAAACTCCATGCTTAATAAGAAGGATAGGCACAGTACATACAATGAACAAGGCCTTCACAGTGATGGTTCCAGATTACGGAAGACTTTTACCTGAACAATTCTTTGGATTCCTTCTTCTGAAGCTGAAGTACGCACAGAATATAATGCTGCTTTATTGAGTGATAATTGTATGTTTGCTCTTCTTATTTAGTCTGATGTTTTTGAAAGTAGAGGTCATAGTGTTCCATACTTTATTTGTTCCAAACCACTAGGTGAATTCATCCATTATCCTGAAGAGAGAAATAATCAATATGTTGATGACACCAATTTTATATCTCTGCCTCTAGAAAATTATATCTTGATGTCCAGTCTCTATATCTGGAGGTTGTAGGCATTTGGATAGGTAACCATAGGCTTCAGCTCAACCCTGGGAAGACTGGTTCCAGGGATTACCATCTCTTGTTCTGGAAGGAGAGACACTAGCTCAAACTGATCCTTTGCAAAATTTAAGGGTCTTTCTCAGTGGTGAAATCCAAAAATTTTTATTACCGGTTCTGTGGGCATGGCTTGGTGGGCAGTGGCAGGGGAAGGATACTGCAAAATCTCCATTCCCACCCTACTCCAGGGGAAGGATATTGCAAAATCTCTATTCCTTCCCCACTCCTGGGGGAAGGATATTGCAAAATCTCCATTTTGGGTGGTATTTGCCAGTTCTCTGTACTACTCAAAATTTCCGCTACCGATTCTCCAGAACCTGTCAGAACCTGCTGGATTTCACCCCTGGTCTTTCTGGACTTGTAACTCCTGCTTGAAGAGTAGATGGTAGCTGTGTCCATGACAGCATTTGCACAGTTGTGCATTTTGCACCAGATGCACCCGTTTCTGCATTGGAAGACTCGGTTCTCAGTCAGTCATGCCTTGTGACCTTCCATCTTGACTATTGCAATGCATATTATATGACATTGTCCTTGAAAGCATTCAGAAGCTGCAGCTGATGCAAATGTGGCAATATAGTGTACTCTCAAGCAACCTGTGTTATACCTCTGCTCTGTGAGCTGCATTAGAAACTAGTATGCTTCCAGGTGAAATTCATGGTTCTGAGAATGATCCATAAGGATGTGGCATGGGGATGGCATGGGGATACTTTAGAACTGCATCTCCCTGATTGCATCTACCCATTCCATCCCATCAGAGCCAGCAAGATAGGCATGCTGCATGGATGTCATTTAGTGGGACCCTTTTTGTACTGTGGCAGGTGTGGAACCCACCCTTTGGGTCATCAGTCCTCAAGAACTTAGATAGGCCCTGACCCTTTTGGCTTATAGGAATGGCCTCCTCGTTTGGGATCTAAGAGGAGTGATGAACTTTTTCAACAGTTATATTGAATTGGATGCATTGATTGTATTTAATTGTTGATTGTGATGATGGTCTGGGATAAACTGAATTTTTAATAGTGGTTTATAATAGAATAGAATAGAACAGAAAAGAACAGAACAGAACAGAACAGAACAGAACAGAACAGAATAGAATAGAATAGAATTTTATTGGCCAAGTATGATTGGACACACAAGGAATTTGTCTTGGTGTATATTCTCTCAGTGTACATAAAAAAAAAAGATACATTCATCACGAATCATAAGGTACAACACTTAATGATAGTCATAGGATACAAATAAGCAATCAAATCAGGAAACAGTCAATATAAATCATAAGGATACAAGCAACAAAGTTACAGTCATACAGTCATTAGTGGAAGAAGATGGGTGATCGAACAATTAAAAGATTAATAGTATTGCAGTCTTAGTAAATAGTTTTACAGTGTTGAGGGAATTATTTGTTTAGCGGAGTGAAGGCGTTCGGGAAAAAAACTGTTCTTGTGTGTAGTTGTTCTAGTGTGCAGTGCTCTATAGCATCATTTTGAGGGTAGGAGTTGAAACAGTTTATGTCCAGGATATGAGAGGTCTGTAAATATTTTCACAGCCCTCTTTTTGACTCGTGGAAGGCAGGTTGCTAGTAATTGTTTTTTCTGCAGTTCTAATTATCTTCTGAAGCCTGGGTCTGTCTTGTTGGGTTGCAGAACCAAACCAGACAGTTACGGAGGTGCAGATGGCAGACTCATTGATTCCTGTGTAGAACTGTATCAGCAGCTCCTTGGGCGGTTTGAGCTTTCTGAGTTGGCACAGAAAAAACATTCTTTGTTGTGCTTTTTTCATCACGTTTTTGATGTTGGGTGTCCATTTTAGATCTTGCGATATGGTAGAACCTAGAAATTTGAAAGTCTATACTGTTGATACTGTATTGTCTAGTATTGTAAGAGGTAGAGGTATGGAAGGGTTTCTCCTAAAGTCTACCATGATTTCTAAGGTTTTGAGTGTGTTCAGTTCCAGATTGTTCCGGTCGCACCACAAGGCTAGTTGTTCAACCTCCCATCTGTATGCGG